>JAHFZB010000164.1:0-119002 GCA_036884735.1 Huso huso | reverse complement strand
GATGGCAAAGAGAACTGTTACTCAAAATACCTTGAATCCCATTTGAGTATGCAAAAAAAAAAACACTCAGGAGATTCTGTAGCCATGTGGCAAAAAGTTTTGTGGTCTGACGAAACTAAAATTGAACTTTTGGCCTAAATGCGCGTTATATTTTGGCGCAAACCCAACACAGCACATCACCCAAAGAACACCATCCTACTGTGAAGTAGGGTGGGTGGCATCATGTTATGGGATGTTTCTCCTTGACGGGGACTGGGGCACTTGTCAGGATAGAAGGAAAATGAATGGAGGTAAGTACCGAGAAGTCCTTGAGGAAAACCTGCCCCCTCTGCAAGAAAGCTGAAACTGGGACAGAAGTTCACCTTTCAGCATGACAACGACAAAACACAGCCAAAGCTACACTGGAGTGAGTATAAGGAACAAAAAGGTAAATGTCCTGAGTGGCTGTGACAGAGAGAAAAAAATTCAGACATAAATCTCCCTCCCGACCAAAAGGCGCTTGGTAGGTTGATAGTATGCTTCCTCCTAGATGGACTGCCTTGTGGTGGCGGAACCGGAAGGTGACCATATTAGGGGGGCGTGGTTGAATGTACCTGGAAGGTTTCATTGCAATCAGCTGCGGGCGGGCCCCTATTGGAGGAACCATGGCAACGGGTTGTACAAGGAGGAGGTTCTGGGTACAAAGGGGAAGAAGCTACGTTAGTCTGCCCCTGCGCTGATGATGGTATCCAGCCGGAGCCTGTGTTGCGCTGTTATTGTTTTGTTTTTTGTCTCTGACAGAGGAGGAGTGAGTCGGGAGCTGCGGCGCAGCCAAGCACTTAAAGACCGAGCACGTCCTCACAGCACAACACCGCACAGCACAGCACCAGCACTCACCCACGACCGGAGAAAAAGTACAATTTAGTGCATGGAGGATTGTGGTCACAGGAGTGTTATTATTATTTGTTGTTTGTGACTGTAAACCTGTTGTGTTCCCCGATGCCATCGCTGGCAGAGGGGGTGGTTTAATTATTATTATTATTATTATTATTATTATTATTATTATTATTATTATTTGTGTTTTTTCTAAATAAACACAGACTTTTTTTGGGAGAACTCTGGTCTGGACTTTTCCTTGTGTTTTACACCACTCACATCCTGTTCACAGTGGCCCAGTCAGAGCCCCGACCTAAATCCAATCGAAAATTTGTGGCATGACTTGAAGATTGTTGTCATCAACGCTCCCAAGAAACTGACAGAGCTTGAACAGTTTTGTAAAGAAGAATGGTAAAATATTGCCAAATCTAGATGTGCAAAGTTGGTAGAGACCTATCCCCAACAGACTCACAGCTGTAATTGCTGTAAAGTTGCTTCCACCAAGGTGGAACTTATCGAATTATGATCTTTCAGTTTTGTATTTTAATATATAATTATTTTCTCAATATAAACTTTTTTCCTTAACAGTGTGGTATGGTGTGCGAGATAAGTGAAAAAAATCACTCATTTAAATGTGCATGAAACTCTGGTGAGGCACTGACACAACAAAATGTGAAAAAAAAGTTCAAGGGGTGTAGACTTTCTATAGGCACTATATATATATATATATATATATATATATATATATATATATATATAATAATGCAGAATGCTACTGTGCCTTTAATACAAGTTGATTGTGATTCTAGCAGACTAGATCGATTTAATGCGTTGCTGGGTGAAAAAAAAATTTGGAACCACATGACAGCTGTGTTCGTTGACACAACATTTAACCAATCAGAGTTGAAGGGGGGTTTTCTGTGTTGAGCACTTCGAGAGGGTAAATGTTAAAATGACTGCTGGGGGCTCCAAGCATGCATCCGGTAAAGGTGCTTGGCGTGGGGTGCAGGATGCGCCTCTAGCCTGGACGTCCGGTTCGAGTCCAGGCTATTCCATAGCCGACCGTGGACGGAGTTCTCCCAGGGGCGACACAATGGCGTCGCGCCGGGGGTTGGGTTTGGTCGGCAGGGTGTCCTCGGCTCACCACGCACCAGCGACCCCTGTAGTCTGGCTGAGCCGAATACCGAACCACCGAATCTACAAAATCTGTCAAGAAACGGAAGGAAACTGTTGAATGAAAAACAGACTGGCAGCTACTTACATCAAAAACACGGAACGTTTACTTTACCCCTTTACAATAAAGGAGAGCTGCATCTTTGCACGTAACCACTATTTTCTTTAATGATGTTTCAACCCGTGTCACCGATCTGAGAGTAGGCTTGCCACAGGCTCAAACCCGGGAACACTAAGGAAAAAAAAAAAAAAAAAAAAAAAAAAAGACTTGACGTTCTTGATATTCGTTTGATATTCGACTCACACTAACCCGACATGAATGAAAATTGCTGTATCTCCCAACCACAGCAGCTACAGTGCTCAAACCAACTTTAATTTAAGGAGACCAGTTTGAATTGTTTCACAGCCTCTATTTTATGTGAAGCCTAAGAATAATTTGAAAGCAATGACATACCGCATATATACCCCTGTCTTGGCATCAATGAAAAAGGATTTATCTCCCCAACCACAGCAGGCATTTTCAAACCAACTTTAATTTAAAGGGACTGTTGAATTGTTTCACAGCCTCTGTTTTGTTATGTGAATCCTAAGAATAATTTATGAAAAACAATAACATACTGCATATATGTCCTGGCATCAATAAAAGGATTTTATCTCCCCAACCACAGCAGCTAGCATTTTCAAGCTAACCTTAATTTAAATAAGAACAGTTGTGAATTGTTTCAGTCTCTGTTTTACATGTGAACCTAAGAATAATTTGTGAAAAACAATAACATATCGCATATACGCACACAGCATATCTGACACGTGTAAAAGGGTTTTATCTCCCCCAACCACAGTAGCTAGAGCGTCCAAATCAACTTTTAATGTAAAGAATACCAATTGTGAATTGTTTCATAAGCTTCCTTTTACATGTGAATCTACAAATAATTTGTAAAAAATTATAAATATACTGTATATATGTCCTGGCATCAATGAAAAGGCTTATCCCTTAACCACAGCAGCTACAGATTCACACCAACTTTAATTTAAAAGAGGCCAAATGTGAATTGTTTCACAGCTCCCTATTTACCTGTGAAGCCTAAGAATAATTTGTGAAATACAATAACATATCGCATATACACCACCGTCCCTGAAGTCAATTAAAAGTGCTTGATATCCCCAACCACAGCAGCTAGCATTTTCAAAACAACTTAATTTAAAGACCAGTTATGAATTGTTTCACAGCTTCTGTTTTACATGTGAATCTAAGAATAATTTGTGAAAAAAAAAATATCGCATATACGCACACACTTAGCCTGACATTACTATTTATTATTATTAGTTTATTTTTAGCAGACGCTTTATTCAAGGCGACTTACAGAGACTAGGTGTGTGAATCCATGCATCAGCTGCAGAGTCACTTACAATTACACCCCACCCGAAAGACGGAGCACAAGTGACTTGCTCAGGGTCACAAATGAGTCAGTGGCTGAGGTGGGATTTGAACCAGGGACCTCCTGGTTACAAGCCCTTTTCTTAACCACTGGACCACACAGCCTCTGACATGCGATATATATATATATACACTGAGCATCAAAAGATACTTACCACATATATTTGAGCATCAAAAGAAACTTATCACTTATATTTGGATAAACTTCACTAGATGTGATCGAAAAAATTACAAATACTGTTTTAGAGCAGGTGCAGTGACTTTTTATTGTGCTGATTAACAACAGACATCAATGAAGATCGCGGCAAAATCTTTGGCAGGTGTTGTGACTCTTGGTCTCCCAGTTCGTGGCCTGTCATTGACAGAGTGTGTCTGGTTATACCGTCTCGCTAGGTTTGAAATTGCTGGCTGTGAGCACCCAAGACAGCGAGTCACAGTACGCTGCCCTAGTCCAGCCTCCAACATGCCGTTTGCATGAAGGTGCTGCTCTCTTGACAGACGTGGCATATTGTTTTTTTTTTCTGTGATTTTTTTTTTATTGCTTTTTATTCAAGCTTGCAATTCAACAGCTAAAATCACTCCATATCCAGTGTCCAATCAACTGGCTCACTAATTAGGTGATTAAGTGCATATGCTTCAGTCATAGTCACTCAAGCGTGTCATGGTAAAGGATGAATGATCGAAAGTGATTAAAAGAAACCAAATATATATATATGGATTTGAACCCTAACTAGTTATACTATCACTCCAACTACATAACCACTAATGCTATACAGATTCACATCCCTTTAACAGACTAGTTTACTATTTACATTTACCCTATCCAAACGGCTATGCATTGCCTCGATATAGGATGAAAAATGCTGCTATTCCTGTAATGTATGTGTGTTATTATCAGTAACGTGTTAAAACAGCTAATTGCTTCTGCATTTCACATCGTTTATCAAGTCAGTTCTCCAGCTGTGCTTGAGAAAGACATAACATGACCGTTCTTTGTACTGTTATTGTACTGATTTTATGTAAACACCAACAGTTTTTTTAAGAAAATACTTGTTTCATTCAATCTATCACCAATCTGTCCATTGGATTACATTACAATTGATCAATGATTCTTATATGGGTTAATGCACGCCATAAAGTTCTGAATTGCACACACATTTGACGAGAAACGGCCCTCTGAACCAATTGGGCCAGTCATACAGTAAGTACAAATAATTATACATTTTTACTTTGCTGCATTCCAATCTGTTAAACATACTGTAACATTGAGGGACAGTGCTTAAAGAAAGGGCTGTTATACCAGGAGCCTGGTTCAAATCCCAGCTCAGTCACTAACTCACTGTGTGTGTTCCTGGTGAGCAAAGTCTCTTTAACCTCCTTGTGCTCCTTTATGTCTCATCCTTCTTTGGATGAGGCATAAAACCCAGGTCCTATTGACAAGTGACTCTGCACCAGCAGTTGTTGATGCATCATTCACCCACCCTAATCTATCGCTTTGGATAAAAAAGCCTGATAAATGATTAATTATTATTCTATTGAAACAAAACCAAAGCTCTGTGACAAAGAGAGAAAGGATCAATGCTGTAAATCTCCTCCCAACTAGAAAGGGTGCTGTAAAGGTGAGGGTATGCTGCCTCTAGATTTGCCACCTCGGTGGTAGGTGGAAAACCGAAGGTGACCATATTAGGAGGGCCCGAGCTGCAAGTACTCCGGACATTCCATTGCAGTCACAGCTTCCGGGCAGCCCTCTGTGGAGAAACCATGGCGACGCGTTGACTGCAGGGAGAGTTTGCTGGGTACAAAGGGGAAGCAGCCACGCCAGTACCTGGGCTTTGGTAATGAGAGAAATGAGCCACCAGCCGGAGCTGTTCTCGTTTTGTTTTGTATTACGGGCTGTCTGTGTTTGTCTTTACAGCGGAGGAGTAGGAGTGAGGGGCTGCAGCCACTGAGCCAGCACAATCCCGAGCACTTCCCTCACAGTACGGCACCAACCACTCACCACAATCCCTGGGAATTACAGAGCACAGTTTTCGCACGGAGGATCATGGATTAGGGAGTGTTTTTCTTTTGTTATTTTGTTTCGTAAACTTTATTAAATAAATCACGGACATTTTGGGAGAATCTGCTTTGGACATTGTATTTATTGCACCACGTCACTTTCGATCCTGTCACAAGCTCCTAAAGTTTTTTTCAATGATATATTATTATTTATTCATTTTATTATTATTATTATTTATTATAGCAGACACCCTTATCCATCATTATTGATGAGGTGTCTATGATTTCAATGTCCCCTTGTTATACATCCATATTCGCCTATGTCAGATTTTCCACATTGCCAACAAAGACAATGGCTGGTTGGAAAAATCAACATCTTACTTCTGGGGATTTGCTGCGCGAGAAACCACCTTTTTGTGCCACTTACTCAAGAGGAATTGCACAAATTGACTGGCTGTATGGGATCTGTGGACCTGTGGAAATTGTTCACGATGATGAACTTCGCAATTAATATCGCCAGAAGCTGGACCGGTTTATGCCAACCTGCTTAACCGTGCAGACCTGGAGCCACCAACAAAACTGATCACATTTTTTTGAGTAAATCAAGGGAGGTGATATTTACAGCTGCAAAAAGAAATGATCCAACACATAAAAGATTTAGATGACAAAGATGGAAGTTCAACCTGTCTCCATGCCTACATTAGACAGCTGTAACCAGACACAGACTGCTATGCTTTATAGTATAACTAGGGAGGACATTCCTTGTGGCAATAGATACTGTAGACTGCCTTCCTTCCCTCCAGGAAAATGTGCTGAAAAAATTGAAAGCTTATAAGGCTGACTGCAGTCGTACAGCTGGACTGCAAACTAGTATACGAGTGAAAATAAGCTGTAAGCTGATGCTTCAGAAAAACATTCACATTGCCACTGGTCTATGGTTGCAATAGGAAACTTCAAGCTGTTTCCTGTTATCTAGAAAACCCCATGATGGTCAAAACCATAACCATCCATTTTAACAATGGACACACACATACCTTTGAATGCTCAAGGTCAAAGTTTGAAGTCATGGACAGGGCCTTCATTGTTCGAGAGCAGTTTCCAGTTATCAGTGCTCACACAATCACTATCCATAAATGCCAGGGCATGACCTCAAAACAGTGATGATAACCTTGATAACTCCATTTTCTTCTGTGGCAAAAGTTTTGTGGCACTTTCTAGAGTTACTTCCTTAAAGTGGCATCCACCTTATAAACTTTGACTCCACCTGCATTAAAGCACTTCCATCTGCAGTTGCAGAGTACAGCAGGCTGAGAAGTCTTTACTGCCCTGAGTTGATAAGCTTGAAGGAGACCAACACGCACAAGGGATCCATGGTGAAGGATTGTGTGTATTTCATATGTCAAGCCATCACCAACGTTCAGGAAAACAAAAGCTACCACATTCTGAGGAACAGTTGCAGTCACACATTCAATCAGAGGTTTGAGCAACACCCATCTCACCTCCTGCTATGCAAACACCATGGTACAATGTTTTCTTCTCTGCCAACTTCTGAAAGAGTCATTTAAACACAGTGAACTACAAGCCCTCAGGACTTTTGTTACCAACTATGATCAGTTGCCATCCACTACATCTCTCAGTACTTTGTCACTTCTTAGGAGAACCCTTCAGTAGAGTTCAGCAAGGTGTTGTTGAGTTTCTCACCAAATTGTGTCAAACTTACCCAGAAATATATGATCTGGTTTCAGTTACCACAATGCGTGACATGCTATATACACAATGTTGGTACCGCACAATCAGGCACAATAAAAGCAGATCGAACTTGCATCAAAAAAGACAAACCAAGTTAGTAGAAACAATTGGGGCAACCTTGACCCCCACTGCTTTTACAGTTGTGCCTATTTGCTTGGTGCTGGCCAAGGTTACCCCAATTGTTTCTTCTAACTTAGCTTGTGTTTTTGATATACAAGTTAGAATAAACAATTAGCAACCTTGCCTTTATCGGTTTTACAGTTGTGCCTATTTGCTTTGTGCTGGGCAAGGTTTGCTAAAGGTTTCTTGAAAACACTTGGCTTGTGTTTTTGATATCTCCACTTTAAATGGCTGGGCACTTTTGGTAACTTGGCGTTTTTTCACATTTCAATGGGTTTTTGTTTCAGATATACATATTTGTGGATAAAACTCCCTGGGGTCTTCAAATTTTTTTTTTTTTTTTTATGTGCAACTAGTCAAAATAAATGTGTTCCCTAGTATATTTCCATGTTGACAAAACAAGTTAATTGTCATTAAACTAGGATATCCTGTAATATACATATGCGTGGATAAAAGTGCAGAGGATCTGCAAAATCTGCAAAACAACGTGAGAAAAAGGAGGACATGTTTACCTTACTTTGACGACTTATTTCTCTTACTGTATGACAGGTATTGACTTTTTTCACATTTCACTAAGAGTGTTGGGAACTACAAATTAAAAGTGAAATGGTGCTGTTTACCAGTATTGGTATTTCGGTGGTCCTGTTTTACCGTTGCGGTACTCAGGCCACGGACAACAACGCCTCTGCGGGCTAAAAGGAATAAACCATCTGAAATAATAAAACTGGGCACCAGTGCGGTGTTTTCAATTAAACCTTCTGTCTCCTGTGTGTGTAAGTGAATTGCCTACCACCTTCTTCTACACTGATTGAATACATTATTTAAACCATTTATATTTTATCAATGTGATTATTACTACTGTATTAAAACCTGCTTCCCTAAAATCCAGCAATCACTTAGAAACAGAATACCCATCACTGGGAACTGGTGCACACACATACTCAGGGTCTTATAAGTTCTGCTCTACATTACTATGTTGAAAGATGTTTGCTGACGATTCAAAGCATTTATCATATTTAGCATGTACCAGCATGCAGACAAACAAACAGACAGACATGATCAGTTGATTAGGTTCACATTTAAGCCTCTTTCTTCCCTACTGCGATGCAGAATTCAGATCAGGATTGTGAATGAAGAGTAGTATATCAAAATCACATGGATAAAACATGAGTGGGTTAAATATGTTACTGGACTCATGCACAAGTCAAACAATATTTCTAAGTCTTTTAGTTATAACTAAATTTGTTAGGGGTATAATTACAATTGTCAGGGAATATGACAGTGGTTTAAAAATGTACTAGGAAATATTTTGTTATGTGAGCTAATGAGGCAGTACTTTTTTAAAATATGATGGAAAATTGCCTGAAACCATTGTAAACCCAAAACATTTTTATAACTTTAACAAGGCTTTAATAGAAATAAACAATTTTGTGTGCTTTGTTTTACTGGCCAATTTAATTTACCAAACATAGTATCGTTTTTGCCACCCCTTTGACAAAATGATTGCATTTTACAATGCAGTACTTCACATATTTCATTGCACTGTCAGAGAACATAACAAATGTAGATTTATTTGACCCCTACTGCTTAAATTGTTTTCTGGTTTTCTGGCAGTGCCGCACAAAATTAAATCTGGACATAAGACCATTTTCCTTGCTATGTCCATTAATCAGCAAACTAATTATGTCCTCTTTCTTATAACAGGATTGGAAGAATTGAAAGTAGCATATGCTGACAGTTAAAATGGAATTTTTTAACAAGCAAGCATGTTTTTGTAATTAAATTGTGTTTGATTCCATTAAACCTAAACACGGACTATTAATTCAAAATTGTTTGTGCTTTTGCCAATTTTTTTTTTTTTTACACCCTGGGAATAATAACAAAAAGATTTATACTAACATTTTAATTGTTCGTTCTTTTATTAAATGTAGTATTTATAAACATTACAGTAAAAAAAAACTTTTTTTAAGCTATATATTTTAATTTAAAAAAGTCTCATGATAGAAACATTTACGTTACCTCATTTTTAAAAGGATACTTTACATCATCTACCTTTTACCAATGTTTAATTTCCTACCTGTTTAATATTCCATTATGTGACCTGTATAATTCTATTTTATTGTTTTGCTTAGATCATTATGTGTCATGCTAACTTTTCCAGCAAGGACAAGACTACTCAAAGCAATGAACACAGAAGCCCATAGGTGAGGCATTGTGCAAGGAAGCCTGTGAAACACTGTTATGATTGATGTCTTTTTGCTGGAATAATAAGTAATCATGGCAAATAATGATCTCAGACCCCACAACAGAGAATCACACAAAACACAATAATATATTAATATGGTGCACAAATTATATCAGTATAATGTAGATTATGTACATTTTTTAAACTTGTTTGGTGAAGCAGGCAGAAGTTATTCTATTGGTTTAACTATTGTTTGGACTCATAGGTAAAATGAATGATTATTTCATAATTTGCCCCCATCTTTATGCTAAGGACATGTAGTGCTTTTCAAGATGTCTTGCAACTGTAACTTCATTCATTATGAAGTGTGATGAGGTCTTCTGGATTCGTGAGTCCAAATCCTTCTTTGACTTGTTAATTAACCAGTTGTCTAGCTGTTATATCTGTGTCTCTGTGAATTTTAGCAGTAACTTCTAACAAGATCCAACATTCTACAAATTAACAGGAAAGATTTCCGGTAGAATTTATGCATTTATATCAATGTGTTTTTTGTTTTTTTTCCCCATAAAAATTCCCATTGCTATTTATCATCAAAGATTTGCTAATATGAGGAAACTAGAGGATACCTGAATCTCCCTGACTGTTTTGATTGTGGAAAATGATTACATCACCGTAATCAAAAAACTTGACACATTTACTGTTCTTTTTTGGGATGTGGACAGATTTATTTTTGGATATGAAATCACAACTGCATAATCCTCTAATCATGATTTATTAGTTTAACAAAAAGCAAACCCTGGTTCATTACTAATGGGTAGAGGTCCTTGGCACTAGTGCATCGACAGACAGATTGACAGCATTTCTTGACCACTAGAGTGCAACATTGTGTTTCAAATTCACAGCATGCCTAAAAACACCAGGTGTTGGGTATACAGTACCTTGCAATAAGTTAATATGAATTTCCTAGGATAATGTGAAGGTTATTATCTCCCCACAGGAGATTAAATCCCTGGCTATGGGATATAGTGGAGGCGGTCGCGCTAAAGTGCATATGTAATAACGTCACACCTCAAATACTTACATATATTTCGAAAATCTCTTATCTAATTGCAATGAAAGTTGTTTTAAAAATGACTTAGAATAAGTTATTGAGAGTATTATGTTCTGGGGATACATGTGGGTGCCTGTCTGTCTGTGTACACGTTCCATTAGTGGCTTCTCGGGCGCATCGCTGCGCCTCCAGGAAAGAGCCAGGCACTCTGCTGTTTGTTTACAGGGAATGGCCAACTGCAGATTGCTGTGGGCGTATACCAGCAGACCATCTCACTATAAAAGGGAGCCGCTGACACACACCCTGGGGTTTTGAGCCAAAGCATGACTGTCTGTATTACAGAAACCGACATAAAACCGGTGTGTGATACTACTAAATATGTAGCTACCGTCTGTACAACCAGGGTCACAGGAACCTACTTTAGAGATTTTAATATCCTGCATAAAGTATACAGAGGGTGTGTGAGTGTACTGTAGGTTCCTGCAGTGGAACCTTCCATCATAGTGGCAGCATCACTTCTTGACTTCACTTCATTTGCATGATATCTTACAAAAGCCCGGTTTACTCCAGTAAAATAAACTGAGCGAACGGAAACCCAAAAAAAAAAGCATTTTACACAAGGCATTTTTCTCGTAAATGTCTCGAGTTAAAAAACAAACAAAAACAACTTGCATTGGAAACCCCATGATTGTAGTATGGCCAGGTCCTGTTGTACATCAGTACCCAGGGTCTGGAAAGTATGGGGATGATTTCAGAGATTACTATGGAGATTAAGAGAAAATGGTACATTAAAAATTAGAAGGGTATTTTAGCCCCTATTGTGCATTGTTTGACTTAAACCTTTTTGTATCATTCATAGCACTATATACTGTATATATATATATATATATATATATATATATATATATATATATATATATATATATATATGACACACACACAATAATTTTTACAACATCATCTCTTTTTAGGATATCTTGAAACAAAACTCCTCTACAGCAGTTACTGCATAGTGTAATATTTTAATGGTCATTTAAGGTTTAACTTAAGTGTTATATTACAGTACATGGCTGAGTGATACTACAAGAGGGTACAAATCTTTCAGTATTTTCATCTTCTTAGTTTATGGTGAATTGGTTAGCCTATATAGTATTTTCTCAGTTATTTTTTAAGGTTTATTTTGTATTCATAAATGTTTTGTGAACATATATGTATACATTTTTTAAGTATTTATTAGGGTACACCAATAAGATTTTTCTTGGCGATACCAATAGCCGATGGTAATTACCCATATCGGCCGATACCGATAGGATACCGATAATAAATAGACAGTGCTGAACTACTAAGAACAAGACATAGGGCCTATATTTAAACTGTTTTCGAATGACAAATGTTAAACAATTAACATAACATCGTTAACTTGCTGTATTTATGACAAAAATGAACAGGTATTGTTTACTTGTTGCATTCAGAAAATGAATACAAAGAATAACATTATATTGTGTGCTTGTTTTACAACAGTCACACAAAAAATAACACTTTGCATTTGTACTAGTAAAAACACTTATGTAGAAAATATATATATAAGGTGACATTTTTTATAACCATTTACTGTCAAACATTGCGTATTATAACTTCTACCTATACGGTACAGGAGAAAAAAAATCTTATTGTAAGCATACACTGCTTAAAAATGCAGCACAACTTAAATTGTTCACTTAATCAAAAACAAAAAGATGTCATGAAAATATCCGGTTACAAAATTCAGTCAAACTTGAATTTGTTATTAAACAAGACGGCATAGTAATAAACTCCGGCTTCAAAATGCCGCCTAATACACCCGCAACCAATACAGATTAAGATAAACAAACAGAGCAAGTTAAACAAAAATTACAAAAGGTAATTCCCACTTAACGTTTACAGAGCCCACAACTCCTTGGAAGTTAGGGAGATTGTTGTCGTTGCTGCTGTAGTCTTGGTTTTAGCGAAACTGTTGACGTTCAAGGATTTGATCAAGTGAGCTACTGAGGAGGACCTGAGGTGATGCCAAGCTGCCAAAGAGAGAGAGACGGAGCAGAGACATCGCAGAAGCAGTTTTGTAACTAACCGTGCATCGATGCTGCATTTGAACAATAATTTGCCTGGTTAATACTATTTTCTTACGAATAATAAATACCCCTATATTTATTACAGTTTTGTCAGCCAATGTTATTTAGGATTGAACCTATTTTTTAAGCATCAAAATAATATTCTACTCACAGTTCATCGTTGGATTTAATGTAGCATCAAGTCTGTTCTGCACACAACTCGCTATCTTATTAATGTTGTCTTCATATATTTTTAAACACCGCTATTTTGAGACGTATTTTCTGCATTTTGGTCGCACGTTACACAGCACTGGAAAAATAAGTGTCTCAGTTTTCTTGTGTCATTAGTAAGCGCGCCTGACCAAACATTAAATTATTTGCTAGAAGAAATTCAAGCATGAATATCGGTGTACATTATTGGCTAAAATAACAAAAGCAGCAGGCAGCTGATTGTGTTTTTTTTTTTCCCTATATCGGTGCCATACCGATAGGTTACCGATTATCGCGCACCCTTAATATTTATTTATTGTCACTCAAATTGTCAATTTTTTTTTATATTTACACCCGACTGCGCTTATGAGTACCTAAACTTTTCTGTTGAGAATTTCACCCCTGCTCTACACTTTACCAATCCACCAGGAATGATCCAATTGCCTATGAACTTACATCTGTATAACCTCAAGACCTCAAGACCTTCAAGCAACCAAAAACACAGTACAACTTAACTATGCCTGGTCCTCATTGGAGAAAAGAGGGGCTTGTATCCCCACCTCTTTTCCCCTTAGGAGAGTTCTAGCGAGGGACCAAACTAAATTAATGTACATTCTGACACTAGTGCATCACCATCACGCTCCCTGTGAGAGCCCAACGCGCTCTCAGATCTCAATCATCATTAGGCTGGTTGCAGGTAGCCCACAACCAGTCTACTTTCAATGTAATTTAATGTTAGGCTTAATGTCATATGTCAAACTGCACCCAGGGTGCAGGCCATGTCCACACCTCATTTGCCAATTGGCTGAGTCAGTGGGTGCCCATGTGTATCGGGGTGAAGCCATGTTTTCGTCCCACCACCAAACTTTCTTATGTTCTTATGTTCTTATGACCTACTTAAAAAATGGTGTCCTGCTCTGTTTGAACTGTTGATATGTGTCATGCTCATGAAATTTGTTGTCATACATAGCTCTGATTTTGAATTCACGGTTTTGCGGTGGCTGTGTGTTATTGACATCGTGAAGGGTTAAGATTTGAAATATGGTGAAAACATGGTAAATAACAAGCAAGCAAAACACCGATGAGTATCTATGGTCACTGTGAAAGAGGAAGAAGCTTGTCATTTTGACATAACACTTACTGTTTTATGATGTCTGCTATCACTCCGAGTGACTCTTGGTTTTGTTGCTCCAATATTGAGTTATTATCATTTTTCAAATCATGTAACAAATATACAGAAAGTAGGTGGGACTGACAAAGATCATATTGTCACAGGGTGAGAATGCACTGTTCACCTACTCTTTAACAGTGATTACCTTAGATACTAATCTGTGCTTAAAGTAAATTAAAGTTTATGCTCAAGTTGTTTATATGTTGGACAGAATTTTTTGCAGATAGAATCTGTAAACCATTTGTCTGTGAGAGTGTGTCTGTTTTTTTATTAACTATTTAATTTAACACCTTATATAATTTTTTTTTGGTAGCAAACCTGATAATTTTATCCAATTTTATTATAATAGCAATAATATTTAGATACGTGCTTGGCTTTGAGCATCAAGTAATGAGAAACATATAGCCACAGTATATCTTACAGCTTATCTATCTGCCTACAACTTATGCAGCTTAATGCTGTCTGTAAAATAAAGTCCAAATAGTTGACAGGTTTGGAACATGCCAAATCAAACTGTCTCCATGTGTTGCTGGGACTGGAGGGCAATCAAACCCAGACATATGGGTTATGCAATCCCACTCTATAAACTGTATTATTCCTAAACCACTAAGTTGTGTCTGAACAAATAAACACTTGGCTCTTAATCCTGGGCATGGAAATAAAGAAGTTTTATTTTCGGGCACAGAGCCTCAATAAAAAGAGCTGTGGTACACCATGGATCATAACATATTTGGTATGAGTCTATTTCAATGTCTATCTCGTGGTATGATAAATGTGAATGGTTGCCAATCCCCTTTGGCAGAATTTTACAGGGATCATTCACAACAGCATTAACCACCATGCACACAGGGACCAGAGAACAGAACATACAATCCGTAATAGCTGTTGTACTGAAGGAAGAGGATCTGCATACTTTTATTTTAAACTGTAGGGGTAAAAACAAAAACAATTAAAAAATGGGTCACTCAATGTCAGCCATTGGGTAAAAATAATGAGCTATGGCTATATTCTGAAAGCTATGAACTCCAAATTAGCCACTAGCACATTTTGTTCCTGAAAGACATAAAATAATTATGCTTTACCAATTCCAATTACACAAATGAAGAACTACTTTAGCCTACTTACAGGCCCAATAGCTAAATGTCTGAGTTGTTTATTTTTTGTTTATTGGCTAATGATGATTTAGATAATTAGCCCCTGTCCTCAAAGAAACATGTTTAGATATTCAAGTAACAGCACACATGGAATTGTTTATTTTCTAAAATGTTGCTGTTAGCGCTCAAGGCCAAATGTCTAAAATGTCTAAGTATTTAGAAGCCTCTTGGCAAACGTGGTTTGAAAGGGAATTTCACATCCTGCTGTTATTTGTTTTAAGGAGATGTGATTTTTTGGACAACATAGGCTGTACTGTTTTTTGTCTTTCTAAATCGGTGTCTTCTGCACGTGAAAAGTGCAGCTCTGTAAATTTATATTATACCTTAAATTGGATTAAATCTAAAAATGATGTAAACTGTGTATGTTTAAGAGTAAGGAGCTTCAAATGTCACCACTATCCCTTACTATTTTATGGTGTTTGCAGTCATTTGACTTGGTTCTGTTACTGCAATATTGAGTTATCACTTGTCTTTAAGTTGGTTTTACTTGGCTTTAGACTTTGAGCTTGCAATAGAGCGCCTAAGTCCCGGGACTGAACAGTCTTGGGACAATGTAACCTTTCAAGAAAGCCATCCTTATAAAAGAGTATATGGTATGCTAAGAAATGATAATGTTGGAAACATGAAGCACCTTATATCAAACAACATCCATATTATACATTTTTAAACATCCCTATCTTTTAGATATTTTATGAAAGTCTATAATGGAAACTATGTTGTGTTTCTGAAAGCAGGATCCGTCTCTAATCACGTACGCAATCAGAATGTTCCTCTAAAGAGCCCTTTGCCCATGCCTCCTTGTCGTTTCTTTGTTTGAGCCTCCTCCCCCCCTGCCTCCACCCTGCAGCATGCCTTGTCCAGGGTGCCTTTTGCTGCCCACTGACTATAGCTGTCATAAATCATCACGTCACAGTTCAGCCAGCTCACGGGGGGTAACGTCCAGAGTGCCACTTGCCCTGCCACTGGCAATAACTGTTAATAATCATTACATAACACTTCAGCACCACACAGGAAAGTGGCCCAGATTGCCACAGGTCCTGCCGCTGGCATGACTGTCATTAATCAATAATTATTACATCACAGTCAGCCAGTACATGGGGTGGGGAACATGGCCCAGAGTGCCACTTGTCCTACTTGCTGGCAAAATGGACAAGGCCACAGGCAAAAAAAGTAGATTATGTTCTCTTGGTCCTTATGTCAAACTTAATAAAGATTCGGTCAAATCAATCTTTGGTGGATGTCTCCTTCCTGAAACATTGTTTATATATACTGTATGTACTATACATTACTTTGGTACAATAAAGTTACCTGATATTACAGAGCTATTTGGTCAATATGCTTTTATTTCTGCCGATGTGGAGGAACAATGCATGACAGGGCGTGTGTTGTGGTGGGATAACATCACGCCTCAGGTGGTCATGCAGGAGGCTGCAGGCAGTGTGTCCAACACCGAGATGTGATGTTATCCCAGCACAACACACAACATGGAGTGCATTATTCCGCCTCATAAAATAGTTCCTGTTTTCAATTTACAACTATAGTAAAGTATTAACTATGACGTTCTAATATGATAATGTTATGGCTATGGCGGTTCATTTAAGTGTGTGTTTAAGCCCGCACTGAGCCCCATGTAACTGCTTATAACATTGTCGTGAGAACTGTATTAAGGTGTTCTATTGTGACAGTTTTCAAGTCTATGTTTGTGTTACTCTCACTCACCCAGTCATAAAAAACTTAGACTGCCCAGTTGGTTTGTCGTTTCGTGGATGCTTCATTTCTGTCAGATTCTATCTTGTCTAGTCCCTCAGAGTGGATCTCCAGGTGTCTTTTTATGTGTTTTTTTTCTCATTGAGAGGTGCTGTCTGCCTGCTCTGTGTTTGAAGGCTCTTTGCCAAACAAGGTTTCCACGGCTGTCATGTTGTTCACTTCAGGAATTGTGTAGGTTATTCTGTGTTATTGACAGTTGTGGCGGATTGATTTGTCTGTCTAGGTTTGCAGTGAGGAAGCTGCCGGTACTAGATTCATTATGTTTTGCTGGGATAACATCATGGGTCTAGTGCAAGGCTGACCAATCTGAGATCAGGAATTTTTTTTGCCATTGTATAATGCTTAAATAACATTTGATAATGATTTTGAAGAAAATAAATCTTCCAAATCCCATCTTTAGGATCACAGTATCCTCGAAGGAATTGTATACTGTACAGCTATGGTCAAAGTTTTCCATCACCTATAATTTTAAGATCGAGACATAATTAAAAAAAAAAAATACATGAACATAATATACAGCTTTTATTTTGCATCATGTAATCAAAGACACTACCAAATTATGCCATTATAGTAGTACAGTATTTCATGTTAGATATCAAAATGTCACATTTTTCAATTGTGTCAGTTTTGTGTTAAGTATACACAAGGTTTCCCAATACTCGGTGCAAATCTACATTTAAGTTAAAGCGCCAGTGTATTACTGATATTTCTCTTCACGTTCAGGTTAAGTCACTGTTCTCTCTCTCTACTTTACACGTTGCAACCTTTGGGTGGTGCACAGTATACTTTAGTGATCTCATTGAATACAATGACTGAATAGTCCACCAGTGAGGTAATTCTTCTGAAATTCTTGGTGGCTATCTTGGTCTGTCTAAACAGGTGATTAAATAAAAACATAGTCAACGGTAACAAGATACAGTAACTGGTTTACTTGGCAAGGCTCCTCACTTCGTCCCATGTTTTGTACTGTCTAGAACAGTCTTTATACCAAGGGTTTGTTTTTTTAAAAGAATAAGAAAAAAACTTGTTTAACCTTTGTGAAAAGGGCCCACTTGTACAAGATACAGTATTCACTGAATCGGATGTTTTATGCATTAAAAGTCAGAACTGACAAATTGTACTATAATTCCAAACCAATTGTGGAGTTTGCCAAATCTAAAACAATACACCCATTCACCGGGTGCACTTCACACATTTATACCAAGCAAAAAAAAAAAAGCTGGAGAATAGTCATTAAAATAAACACCGTTTAGAATTATGGGCTCAATTCACAAAGTGTGCTTTCTCCACTGTTCTTTTAAATTCACCACTTAATATGGGCTGTTTTGACTCTGCAACAGAGGTGGCTATTTTTTTGAACTCAGGCAGCACAAACTCAGATGTGGTTTTAGCAGTTTGCTTATAAAAATACAGGTAAGTCAAAACTGTTATATATAAACACAGTGTTTAAACTGAAACTACATCAAAGTTGATACAAAAAAATAAATAGTTGAATTACTAATTAAAATACTTGTGACTTGACTTGGCCAGTGGTGATTCAGTTCTGAGAGTTCTGACTTGTTTTGACTTGTTTTTATAACTGACTCATCATCATAATAGGAGGCTGTGTGGTCCAGTGGTTAAAGAAAAGGGCTTATAACCAGGAGGTCCCTAGTTCAAATCCCACCTCAGCCACTAACTCATTGTGTGATCCTGCGCAAGTCACTTAACCTCCTTGTGCTCTGTCTTTTGGATGAGATGTAATTTTAAGTGACTCTGCAGCTGATGCATAGTTCACACACCCCTAGTCTCTGTAAGTCGCCTTGGATAAAGGAGTCTGCTAAATAAACTTATATATATATATATATATATATATATATATATATATATATATATATATATAAAACTGCAGTGTACAATATTGAAGGCATATGAAAGAAAAGTAATTTTTTTTAAATGTACACAAACATTTTTTTAAAAAGATTAAAAAATCTTTTATTTTCAGAACGTTTTGGGCAAAAGCCCTTCAGCTGTTAAAAAGAAAAGTAAACACAGTGCAAAATATATATATTTTTTTACTGTACTGGTCATTTGAACTTTGAACCTGCTGAATTCTTCCCCCCATTGAATGATGCCATCTGTTTATTTCACAAAGCAATTTAAGCTCAACAACATTCTTTTTTTTAAGCAGTTAAAAAAAGTGTTGATTATGTACAGGCAAACACTTTTTAAAAAGTAAAAAATATATATATTCTGCTGTTTACAAAACTGATGCTTTAGTTTAAATCAGCCTTCATTTGTGCAAAACGTGCCGAAATAAACCTCTTACCATACTTTTTTTAACAATTACTGTGGTTTATAAAAAGTCACTTATTTTAGACTGCGTCAAGCCTATTTCAGACCCGTTCCATCAAAGTAAGCCATTTGTTTTTATCCATTAGAATGTCTCTGATTGTCCTTCGATTAACAGTATATGCCTCACTTAGGAGAGAAAACATTTGCGATGTCTTGCTGACTGGCTTTCTTATTTTCAGATTCATGCATGCAGATTTTTTTCTTTTGCTCTGGTGTTAAATGTAGGGTCGACTAAGCCATTTTGTACTTTCTGTTTTGCTTTGGGAGTGGGAGTACTGATGACATTGGTATGAACGTTCAGTTAACAACGAACTAGGAAAGCGAGTCAAAGATTAACTGCATAACTTTGTTGTTTTAATTGGCCATGATTATTTCGCTGGCGCTACAATGAGGGAAACTACAATGCTTGTATTTACGTTTGCTTGGCTTGGGAAGTTGGCAGATGGTGGACAGCAGGGTAGCGATATAACGGGTAAAAATAGCACTATTTTTGTAGTGGTGACTTTTGTTCAGAGAGAATAGCTGGCGGGATGCGAGGGTGGCATTATAAAGGGGGGCCGGTATAAGGCAGGACAACTGTATCTGAAGACTGAATTACCTCTATGAGGGAGGTTATTTCTCTTCCTTTGGGAGCGTAGGAATTTGTGCATATCTTTTATTAGTCATCTTGTGGGAAATGGCTGTAATGAAAATTAGGTATTATTTCACACTGTAAGTTACAAAGAGAATTAGAATTTTCATGCAACATATTGTAATTAAAAAACAAAAAACGTTCTTTTTAGTAAGTTACATGGAACTGCACACTTTGACTTACACACTTTGAAAATGCATGGGTTAACTAGAAGTCCAGTGGTACATCCAGTCACAGCACCATCATAATTTATAAAATGGGCTGGGTGAATGTAAGAACATAAGAAAGTTTACAAACAAGAGGAGGTTATTCATAGCTTATTAATCCCAGAATCTATCTTGGCAGACACCATTGCAGAAACTACCTTCTGAGTGCAGAATAACTACACAGAGTTATTCTGCGCTTATAGACATCTTGCTTACGTATCCTGCTACAAGAAGAGGATACTTAATCAATGTGTAGCCAGGTAGGCTTGCCCTTTTCTATTTCAGCCAGTTGGTCAGAGTTTTGTTTTTCCTGTCTGCCTTCCTGACTGCCCGCACTATGCTTAAACAAGCGCCTAAAGGTTCTATGAAGCACTGTTCTTATTCAACTCATTATTATTTTAGTACTTCATGAGTGTTTTCTGTAAAGAACCATATTCCTTCTCCACTTGCTAATACAAATATTCTATTCAAACAAAGCATTTTGTATTCCCAGAATCTTGTGAGATTTGAGTTCCATTATACTGATAACACTATGTAACACAATTTTTGTTCCTGGGTAGTAAGTGTTATTTCCTAATTGCTTATGCCTCAAAAGTATAGAAAATGGCTATTATTCCCCACAAACTTTGCTTTTGTGACCAGGACAGTGATATTTTGAAATTTACCTATTTCCAATGAGAAAACAGGCTAATTTGTGTCTTTTCGTTCATAAAGTCAGAAAAAAAACAACATATGAATCCAAATTAACATGTATTTATACTAAGTAATACAAAATGACTACAAAAGATTTAGAAGTGAGTAGTGTTTCGAGATTTACGATTATACTGTAAATCACTTTCCGCGAATCAGCCCTCAAATGTAGTCTCCCATCATGTTCTCGTTATACTGTCCTTGGTAGCGGCGTTCAAAGTCCAGTATATCCTGGTGGAAGCGCTAGCCTTGCTCCTCTCAGTATGCTCCCATGTTCTCCTTGAATTTATCAAGATGAGCATCAAGGATATGGACTTTGAGGGACATCCTACAGCCCATTGTGCCGTAGTTCTTCACCAGAGTCTCAACCAGCTCCACATAGTTTTCGGCCTTGTGATTGCCCAGGAAGCCCCGAACCACTGCAACAAAGCTGTTCCAAGCCGCTTTCTCCTTACTAGTGAGCTTCTTGGGGAATTCATTGCACTCCAGGATCTTCTTTATCTGTGGTCCGACGAAGACACTGGCTTTGACCTTTGCCCCAGACAGCTTAGGGAAGAAGTCTTGAAGGTACTTGAAGGCTGCCGACTCCTTATCTAGAGCTCTGACAAATTGTTTCATAAGGCCCAATTTGATGTGCAGTGGTGGCATCAGCACCTTCCGAGGGTCCCAGCCGCACTCATCATACTTCAAGGCGTCCAGCAAGGTCTTGATGCTGTTGTAATCCTCTTTGAGGTGCACCGAGTGAGCCAGGGAAGAGGCGGTACTTGTTACCATTATGGAGCAGCACGGCTTTGAGGCTCCTGGATGAGCTGTCAATGAAGGACAGTATAACGAGAACATGATGGGAGACTACATTTGGGGCTGATTCGTGAAAGTGATTTACAGTATAATCAAAAATCTCGAAAAACTACTCACTTCTAAATCTTTGTAGTCATTTTTTGTATTACTTTAGTATAAATACATGTTAATTTGGATTCATATGTTGTTTTTTCTGACTTTATGTGAACGAAAAGACACAAATTCGCCCTTTTTCTCATTGGAAATAGGTAAATTTCAAAATATCACTGTCCTGGTCACAAAAAGCAAAGTTTGTGGGGAATAATAGCCATTTTCTATACTTTTGAGGCATAAGCAATTAGGAAATAACACTTACTACCCAGGAACCAAAAAAAAATAAAAATTTGTTACACGGTGTAATAGCTAGACTCTTGGGTATTACTAATGGCATTCACTTCTCACAATATTGTTTTTATATTAAAAATACAAGTTCACAAAGGGAATGAAAAATACCTGCATTGGATGTATAACCTTTTCAGGTACAAATATACTGTATGTTCTTTCTTTTTCTGCAACAATTCTAAAAACTTATAAAACACCCTTTCAATATCCTCTATACTTATACAGCACAGCACAGCACAGTACAGTTCAAACTGGTATGGTTTTGATTATACAAGTTTAAAGAGTTTTCTGGAATGAAGGAAATCAATGATTCAGAGGGTTAGCTCAATAAAAAAAGTTCTAAAGCCACACATATTCTCATTTGGATTTTTTTTATGTACTTTTTTTTTTTTTTGGCATTTACAACATACAGTACCCCTCATATTAGCAGATACATTTCCATTAACAAATAACTCAAAATTCAGGGAACACACCTCATCCTTTTCTCTAGCTGGAATTATTTTTCAGTAAGCTCACTGTAGGCGTCTGAACATTTTTCTTCTATCTTTTCTCATCAGGCCTACTGTAGCTCTCATTTGTTTTTAGACCAATGACCCTGTTGCTAAAAAGAAGAACAAGACCATTTACTGCCTGAATAATATGTTTACACCACAGTGGGAATTTCAGTAAAATATTCAAAGTATGCCAACCATCAGCTATTGCTTGACTTGGGTTGAGACTGGTTTTCAGGCATTTCTCTTTGACTTTATGTTGTTTCCTATAAAATGTTCTAAGGCTTCATTTTTACAAATTAATATTCACTCTTAGAGTGCTGAGTTGTTATTAGTTTTGCTCTGTACTTAAGATTTTATGTTTGTTTTTTTAAAGAGCAGTGCAACTCTACAGAAAGACATCACAACACTGCAATTCCTTAACCTTTCCAGTACCTGTCATTTTACAGTTTCTCCTAATGTACCAATGATGACAGACACTGCCACATCTGGTCATGTGGGGTCTCATTTCTATCTTGTTGGGGAGTTATAATAATGTCTAATTGTACCATGCCTGTTGTGAAGTACTGTTGTAGGGAGTTGTGGTATTTACAACTTAATCCTAAACCTTATATGATTTAATAGTGAATAGTAAAGACAAGTATTGATTACAGTGTATCAGATTATACAGTTTATTTACAGTAATAATACTCATTCCATTATTGCATAGTGATATAACAACAGACAGCAAATATATTCTTAGATAATATTAGTCAACTAGCTATACGGTAACAGAAATCAGTTTCTACCTGCACGTGAGGCTGTGTGGGCCGGTGGTTAAAGAAAATGGCTTGTAACCAGGAGGTCCCTGGTTCAAATCCCACCTCAGCCACTGACTCATTGTGTGACCCTGAGCAAATCACTTAACCTCCTTGTGCTCCGTCTTTCGGGTGAAACGTAATTGTAAGTGATTCTGCAGCTGATGCATAGTTCACACATCTGCTAAATAAATAAATAATAATAATAACATGGGGAACTCTTTTGCAAGGCGTAGCTGGAAGTCAGGTTTCCTCAATGTGATGGAAGCAGTCCATGTGCATTTGGTTATTAAATAAAGAAATCCACATGCAGTTGGGGTTAATAAATCGGCCCTCATTGACAATGGTTGTGATATAAGAAAAATCAAGGAAAGCCTGTGTAGGCATCTTTTGTTTATGTGTTTGTCTGTATTAATAAGTATGTGAAAATGATTAACCACTTCTATCACTGTTTGTGTGGTTCCTAAGTGGTCACTCAACATAGTACTTGTTATAGTGCAGTACATGGAGTGACCACTAGATGGTAGATGTGTTCCTGCATCTCATAAGATGGCCGCACTGTATTATCAATGCTCAAAATAAAACTTCTTTGTTATCATCCATTACAATGGATACAAAAGCAAAAAGTTAGCAAATGGAGTAGCAAATAATACACGTAGACGAAGAAATTCAAGGGAAAATGGCTGGCACAGTGGGGACAGTTGCTAATTTTAATTCTCAGACACATACCTGGGAAGAATACTGTGAGATACTGATGTATTTCTTTACTGCTAATGACATTGCTGACACTAATAAGAAGAAAGCTATCTTATTAAGTGGAGTGGGTGCGCAGACCTACAGTTTGATGAGGATTTTACTGAATGATAAGACATTTGAAGAGCTGGTAAACTTGTTAAAACATTTTTTTTAACCTGAAAGCAAGTGAAATAGTGCAGCGATTCAGATTTAATTAGAAGAACAGAAAATCTGACGAGACTGTTGGAGAATATGCTGCAGAGCTTAGGAAACTGGCGCAGGACTGTAACTATGGAGACACACCAACGCAAATGCTGTTGCTAGTTTGCGGCATAAATGATGACAGAACCCAAAGAAGGCCAGTGTCAGTGTCAGTTGCTGTTCCCAAAGGTCACAGATGACAGTAAGAAAATGTTTAGAAACAGGAAAAGCCAATAAGCAGAGATTGTTATCGATGTGGAGGTAAACATTTCCCACAGGAACAGATTTAAAAATGAAAAATGCCATAATTTGCGGAATGAAAGGACACATTAAGAAAGCCTGCAAGAGTAAGACCAAAGAAATGCAGGAATGGCAAAGTTCAGAAAGAGGAAAGCAGCAATACACCCATAGTTTCATGGTGCTCATCACCTGAAGGAGGAGGAAGATAAAGAGGATGCTGAGGAATATGAGGCACACACTCTATATAGTATAAAGCAATCACATTCCAAAAGCAGCACCTATCACTCTTATGCTGGACATTAATAGTAAACATGTGAAATTTGAGGTGGACACGGTGCAGTGTAACTATTATGAATCAAGCAGTATTCAGAATTGTGGAACAATGCAGAAGTTCCCAAACTTGAGACATGTACGATTAACCTGAGGACCTGTACAGTAGAAACTGTGGACATACTTGGAGCAGCCCAAGTAACAGTGACATACTGAGGGACAGTTAAAGAATTGCCACTAGTAGTAGTGACTGGTTCAGGGCCCAACCTACTGAGCAGAGGCTGGATAGCTGAACAGACTTTGGAGACCAGTCAATCAAATGACAGAGTTACGCCATCAGACACTGCAGGATGTGCTAGTTGTGCATGAAACAGTGTTCAAAGAAGAACTGGGTACTTTGCAGGGAACCACAGCCAAAACATATACGTTGAAAGAAACGCAACCCCACAGTTCTTTAAGCGAAGATCAGTTCCATATGCTATGAAACCAAATGTGGAGGCTGAGCTGAACCGTCTTCTGAAAGAGAAGATCATTGAACCAATGAAGTTTTCAGACTGGGCTGCACCCACAGTGCCTGTACTGAAGCCCGATGGCTCAGTGAGAATATGTGGAGACTATAAAGTAACTGTTAACCAAGTGTCATGTCTGGAACAGTATCTGATTCAGTATCCAGAATTGATGATTTATTTGTAGCCCTTGCAAGTGTAGAACAGTTCACGAAGTTGGACATGAGCCACGCCTACCAGCAAATTGTACTGGATGAGGACTCCAAGAAATACGTCACTGTTAATACCCACAAGGTTTTATTCCCATATAATCGTTTGCCATTTAGCGTCTCATCAGCACCTGCTATTTTTCAACAGACAATGGAAGGGTTACTGCAAGGGATCCGTATGTGGCAGTGTATCTGTACGACATCCTGGTGACTGGCCTGAGAGACGGGGAGCATCTCCAGAGCTTGAAAGAAGTGTTGAAAAGGCTTAAAGAAAGTAGGACTTCGTCTGAAAAGAAGTGCACTTTCCTAGGAAAAGAAGTGGTGTTCTTGGGACACAAAGTAGATGCCACATGTCTGCACCCTGTAAAAGGCAATTCAAGAGGTTCATTTGCCAGGTAACATGTCAGAATTAAAGGCTTACTTAGGGCTGTTAAACTACTACAATACGTTTCTTCCCAACTTATCAACCCTCTTGATGCTCTTACATCAACTTATCAACCCTCTTGATGCTCTCACTTCAACTTATCAACCCTCTTGATGCTCTTACATCAACTTATCAACCCTCTTGATGCTCTTACATCAACTTATCAACCCTCTTGATGCTCTCACTTCAACTTATCAACCCTCTTGATGTTCTCACTTCAACTTATCAACCCTCTTGATGCTCTCACTTCAACTTATCAACCCTCTTGATGCTCTCACATCAACTTATCAATCCTCTTCATGCTCTCACATCAACTTATCAATCCTCTTCATGCTCTTACATCAACTTATCAACCCTCTTGAACTTTTGCAGAAGGATGTGAAGTGGCATTGGGGGTCAGAGCAAGAGACGACTTTTGAGGCTTCCAAAATGTTGCTGCAATCATCAGACGTGTTAGTTCATTATGATGGAGATAAAGATCTCATTCTTTCTTGTGATGCCTCACCCTATGGAGTAGGTGCTGTCCTTTTACACCACATGCCAGATGGATCAGACAAATCTATTGGATTTATTTCCAGAACTCTTACAGCTGCTCAGTGAAATTATTCACAGTAGACAAGGAGGGACTGGCTGTCATTTTTGATAATTTCATTACTATATCGAAGGCGCTTCACCATCTGTACTGACCACAAGCCATTGATTTCTCTATTTAATGAAATGAAAGCAGTACCACAGATGGCCTCACCAAGGATTCAGAGATGGGCAGTAACACTCAGAGCTTATGAATATATTATAGTGTATAAAGCAGGTAAAGACCATGGAAACGCTGATGCTTCAAGTCATCTTCCACTGCCCAAGGGACCCATAACAGCTACACAAGAGGACGAGTACTACTGCTGGATCACTTGGACACCTTACCCGTGACAGCTGCACAGATCAGGTCTTGAACAGGAAAGAATCCAGTATTGTCCAGAGTCCGTGAGTATGTCCTTAAGGGCTGGCCTAATTGTATTAAAAGAAACTGAATTAACACCATTCCTTTCAAGAAAAGAGGAGCTCAGTGTACAGGATGGATGTGTGTTGTGGGGAGCCCATGTTGTTGTACCGAAGCAAGGTCGTCAATCTGTAAAGGAACAATTACACCAATGTCACTCTAGCATCACGTGAATGAAAGGGCTGGCAATAAGCAACATGTGGTGGGCAAAAATGAATGGGGAGACTGAAAGAAAAGTACTGTCTTGTGTAACATGTCAAGAACATAGAAAAGCTAAAGCAATGGCCCCACTCCACCCATGGGAGTGGCCAGAAAAACCTTGGAGGAGTTTACATATTGATTATTCTGGACCATTTCTTGGAAAAATGTTCTTAGTGATCGTGGATGCACATTTTAAATGGATGGATATTTATCCTATGAACACATGGACTTCCACGGCTACCATAGAAAAAATCAGTTTCAGCAACCATGGCTTACCTGAGATGATAGTGTCTGATAATGGAACTCCCTTTGTCAGTGCAGAATTCAGTGAGTTCACAAGAACTCTGCTCTGTATCATCCATCTTTGAATGGGTTAGCTGAACGAGCCGTGCAGACATTCAAAGGGTGCGTAAAGAAGATTTCAGGAGGCACCCTGGAAACAAAAGTATCTTGTGCATTATTTAGCTATAGAATAACACCACAGTCTACTACAGGATTGTCCCCGGCGGAGATGTTAATGGGTCCGTGTGAACAGGTGGCTGAGTGGATACAGGTGCAGAAGTGATGCAGTGCGTGAATGAAACAGACAAGTTTATGTTTGTGACAATGGTGAAGTGTTGTTCCGGCTTTGTGCTGGCCCTCAGCGACAACTCCGGAATCGTGTTAGCCGTCTATTAACCCTTTGCGGTCCTATGTCGGACCTGGTCCGACATTGCAATTTTCCTTTTCCGGTCCAATGTTGGACCCTGTCCGACATCATCAAAAAGACGTAAAAAAACAGGTCTCTAGCCGTTTTTTCTCCAGAAAAAGCCGAGAAAACGATTCAATGGCCGAGTGAGACCGATAGGAGCCGAGAGAAGCCGAAAAAAAGGGGCGTATCTCATGAATATAGATAGCCCCGGCACCACATAGATAACACGGACATAAACAAACAAGATAGCTGCTTCTGCATCCAGCGCTCAAAGAATATCACAGACATTTGCAGAGCTTTTTTTAGATGTTATAGTAATAAAATAATGACTTGGATCGCATTATTGAGGAGTTTGGTGATAAAACGAGTGATCAGGAGATGATTTATCGGTATGCACTACTATGTAGAGGTATGTGAAAAATACAGTGAACAAGGGGTGGGGCGGGGCTGGAGATGCAGTACTGAGTGTCCCGTTGATATGCAGTGCCTTTTAAACCTGTTTTACTGTGAAAAAAATACTTTTAAACAGCGCGTCTAAAATAAACTGTGCATGTGAAAATAAATTGGACCTGACGCAAAAGGTTAATTCACAAGACAAGACAATTATAGACAAACAAACAAAACACTCACGGTACGTTTACCGTTTCACAACTGGGGTCTCTCGCAGTCCTTCTAGGTTCAATGCATAAACCAAGCGAAGGAACAGATTGCGATTCCCCCGTCCCCTTTTATGCCGTCACACATGACCCCTTGGTAAACGACTGCAATCTGCGGCTGCTACGTCGTTTCCCTTCCAGGTCAATGTCGTTTCCCTTCCAGGTCAATAATGTATAATGTGATATCTTGTAACAATTGTAAGTCGCCCTGGATAAGGGCGTCTGCTAAGAAATAATAAAATTTAATGTGTTATTGCAATGGAGTCTCGCCCCCTTCCTAGCTGGCCGACTTCCCTTGAACCCTGGGAAAGAACTGTTAGGCCAGCCCGTCCAGGAAACTGTGTTCTCACTGTTTAGCACCCTCATAGGTCGGGAGGGAGATTTATCACCAAGAATCATTGTATTTCTGTCACAAGCACACACAGACCTGAACAGGAAAAAGTTTAACAAACCATTCTGTTGTAAAGTCACCAGTCCAAGTTTACAGCTTTATTCTGCACTTATTCCATTTTAGTTACATTTGTGCATATTAGTGAATAAGAAGCTGGCCGAATAAGAAGTCAACTTCAGCAACGTGGCATTAACATTTTTTTTTTAGTTTGTTTTTTAAATTTTGTAGTTTTCCAAAGTAGCACTTTGACACGAAGGGATGGTCAGATCTTCAGATTGGCTTGAGGTAAAGTGAATTGTGTGCATTGCAATGGAATTGTATATCACTTTGGTATCGTAATACACACACACACACACACACAGACACAGACACACACACACACACACACACACACAGCTGCTTCTAACATAGGATCCACGTTGAATGCCAAGGGGTCTGACTTGCTGTCACTGTGTTTTTTACTGACAGATAGTCATATTGACCATGCTGAAACAGGCGGAAAGCTAACTGCTGGAAGTTTACTTTATCCACCACTTTCATCTTAGATCATTACGTATTCCACCAAATGAAACCATCAGAATAACTAATGAACCAAACTAGCAGACAGAGTCCCGCCGTGTTTTCTGCAGCTTTAGAAAATACTGAATCGGTGGGAAAAACAGGGGTGCAGAAAAAAACGGTCGAATAATGCGATTCTCCATCAGATCTCCTTTGAAAATAACCCATAAAATGTATGAACATTCTCGTCTGGATCCTATTACCTGCGTTGGCATTTAAACCCGGGCCCTCTCAGTGCACTGGTAATAAATGAAAGATAATGTTACTGTTGCAGACCTGGATCGTGGCTGGGGTGTGGTGTGGCTGGAAAGTGCCCCTTCAGCTTATTCCTCTGAAGCCTAATATGAACCCCGGTAAACTCCCTATCTATCTAGTTGTTAGTTGAATATAATTCCAGGAAAAGAAACACAGTAGTCACGCAGTTGCAGGGTTTCAGTTTATCCTTCTGTTGTCAGGCGTTTCATTAAGTGGGCTGGCTCATCCCTCTGTTAAATGGCGTCTCCTCTGTGGATTGCTGTAACAACGGGGCTCAAGGCAGAAATAAATCTCTTTTGTTGTTTTCCACGCCGACGTTCTTAACATACATGTTTATTTACTGGAGAAATTTGGGACTTTCCTTGTAGCTGTTCGCTCTCTCCGCTGCTCTACTCTGGCTGATACTTGTTCGGGAGCGCTGATACTATGCTACTATAGAACAACACGCCACCATTTTATCTGATAATCAAATATCTTTTGCAGTGTTTTAGCCTAGATATACAGATACACATTTAACTACGAACATCCACCCAGCTCGATAACTAGCTAACCCCTGGTTTTCAAGGTTACTAATTGTTAAGTAATACATTCTCTTATACTTGAATTGAGGCTGAATTCCAAAGTTTTTTTATTACTGTCTTTTTATTTTGTTTTTCTTTCTGTTCCTTCTCCCTCTCTCTCTCGCTCCCACTTTCCTGCCCCGCACCCTTTCGTGAGTGACATCCTACTGCTCTGTTTCTAATGAGCCTGTATATACGCCCTAAGGTGTACAGGGTTTTACACTGGGCTACAGCAATAATAATAGTAACACTTTAAAAGGGGAGGAATGTTATAGTGCAGTATATGGAGTGACCGCTAGATGAGTATGTGTTCCTGCATCTCATAAGATGGCCGCACTGTATTATCAATGCTCAAAATAAAAGTTATTTGTAATCAGCAAACTTGCATGGATTACTCGGTCAAGTCTCCCCTGTGCTCTCTACACAGTGGTATTTAAATTTGGCAGCTTTAACAACTATAGACGCTCAAAATGCATTTTGGACTTGTTACTTAGAGGGCAGATTTACGTAAATGGAGTACTAGCCTCTAATTATGCTCTACTCACTTACGGTAAGCAAGGATGTTGTGTTTTGATTGCTACAACTAGGGGGCAATCAGCAGAAAACAGGAAGCTCAAAAGAAAAAAAGTTGACATTAAGTTTTCTAGTAGATACAGATGTGCATATGACTACATTGCAAGACTGTTCAGTCAAACATGCCTGCCACAAAAGATTATTACACATTATCAAAATAAGTCAATTTGCTGGATTTATAGGGAGGGGTGAAAATAATGCCATGGAACAATGTGTATGATATGGTTAGCGATAGCTTTTTCAACTTTTAAAAACATGCTTGCTAGCAATGGGATAGTTACTTTCCAAGTTCATTTTTATGTAGCAAGCAATGCTATGGATTCCTTGCTTTGTTTATTCCTATTATGGGCCTGATTTTCACTTTTTTCCCCCCCAACAGAGTCACATGTAAACTCATGTTCCTATTTTTATATATTTTTTTCAAAGCAAAATTTCATGTACATGTACCTGGAATGCTGTTTTGTGAAAGAAAGGATAAAGAAAAATATCACAGCTCTGTGGTGTTGTAGAAGGAAACAAAATGAACTGCTGTGTTAGAAACATTTCCAGGGCTGGACTTAAACGGGAAATTACAGAAAGTCTAATGAGTTCCTATTGAGAGAGGGGAGGCTTTCAGTCTGCTTCTTAACCTCATGTAAGACAGACACACTTTTAAAATACTTGAACATGTGTCTTTATCACTGTTAGCCTCTTGACAACATTAGAACTTTTTCAATGTTTTAAAATGGGGGAATGTGGCGGAGTGTCCCGCCCCTATTTATTATTATTTGTATTTTTGTTTGTGGCGCAGAAAGCGCCGCGTCTGTTGTTATTATTTATAAATTAAAACCCGTGAGGATGCGTGACTGATCAGCTACTGATTATTTAACTAGCTGACAGTCGCACATCCTTACCAAACGTGTGCAGACTGTGGCCGAGGGTAATAAGATAATTAACAGCTAGTTAACCCCTCGGCCAGAGATAAGAACCTGCAGCTGTCCGTGCTGCAGGGTTAGGTGTACAGAGAGGAGGTGCGGGAGATAGAGGAGACAGAAAATGATACTGACTGCAATTGATCACTTGAATTATTCTCAGCTGTAATGTAGCTGGTCTCATTGCATGACTCTCACCCAGTAGTCACACTATTTTAGCATGAACCAGTTAAATAGCACAGCGAAAAGTTTAAGAAATCAAACATCTTTATATAGCTGTGGAATACAGTGAATAAGGATTTAAAAATGAGGCTTTAAAACAGAAGGTGCCCACTTTGTTTTATTATGCAAATCCCTCGCTATTTTGCACCACCATGATACATTATCAAAATACTATAATTATTAGGATCTGTTCTAAAATATAATTTAGCAATTTGTATTGTATACTAAATTCTAGATTTTCTTACTTATATCATACCTGACTTTTGATCTGTGGAAATAGAAAGATTTGCATTGGCTCTTCTAAGAAAGGCAAGAATGCCTTGTGTTCCCAAAGCTACCACAGCCACAGGCAGAAATTGTAGTGGACACTGACAGTCCCTCAGTCCCAAGGCTTTCAGAGATTTTACATTCCCTTGAAAATAACGGGTTCCCAATAAATAGGTCTGTACACACACACACACACACACACACACACACACACACAAAACAGTATAGTTCACATAGCCAAGTTCATTTAAGGGCTAGTGTAATGGGGGCCACCTAGAATGAGACAATCTTGTAATGAGTTGTTTATGTGGAATGCAAAAAAATAAATAAAGCTTTCTGCTGATAACGTACCCCTGATAAAACCTTGCAGAACTAAGATAAATCACAGAAAATACAGAGAGCTAGCATTATTGTGCAAATAAAGTGGTAACATTTATAAGAGATAGCACCGATCAGAGACGATGAATCTGGGATCATTTGAAACTGGAAGAAATGCTTTGTCCCGGCCAGGATAGGGAGTTTCAAGCAAATACAGTAAAGAGTAATTACATTTTTCTTGTCACAATCATTACAAATATGTATATTATTTTGGTCAAACTAAAAATTTAAAATGAAACATTTTCTATTTACCCATTTTAACTGGCAAATCTTTCAGCTGATTTTTCTCCAACAAAAGTGTTTGAAGACAACTGTGGAAAAAAGAAAATATTTAGGGACAAATAGCAATCAAAGACTCTTCTGAAATTATTCCATGAATCAGGATGGATGAATAACCGAAGAGCCCTGAAGGGGTTGCTTACGGTCATCCTAATGAGTGAAATAAAAACAGCACTCCAGGAACATCCATGCAGTATCCTGTTTATTCAATGCATGAAAAACTAATTATGCTTAAACCTTAATTAAACAGCCGATTTCATTGAATTACCTTAGATGTTGATCTCCTTAGCAAAGCAGCATGATTTGGAACAGTGCAATTCGCCCTTTTGGATTTAATTGAATGCAATAAGATCCAGTATGCCTGTACATGAATACACACTGTTAGAAGAGTGTTTCAGCTTTACATGAGCACTGACAGGTGTCCAGTCTCATTTTGTCATACAGGTATATATTCAAGTGGGCATACCATTCGCTTCTCAAAATCAATCTAATTAACTCATTTCAGTACATAACATGTTTTCAAAACAAAACAACAAATACAATACACAAGTGTTGGAAGTGTCTCAAATAATTTTTTTCTCTAACAGAGATTATGTCAGGTTGCTTGAACCTTTTGCTTCAATGGAAATTGTAGTCACCAGTTTAAGATCTGTTCTTCAAACAATTTTGGCAATGTCAAGGGGCTATAAGCTTTTTAAAAGTATGGTAATAGATATGTAGTGCTTCCTCGGGAGCCAAAACAGGAGAATGCGCCACCGTAAATGACAAAGGATCAAAATAGGAGGCTGTGTGGTCCAGTGGTTAAAGAAAAGGGCTTGTAACCAGGAGGTGCTCGGTTCAAATCCCACCTCAGCCACTGACTCATTGTGAGACCCTGAGCAAGTCACTTAACCTCCTTGTGCTCTGTCTTTCAGGTGAGACGTAGTTGTAAGTGACTCTGCAGCTGATGCATAGTTCACACACCCTACTCTCTGTAAGTCGCCTTGGATAAAGGAGTCTGCTAAATAAACAAATAATAATAATAAAATAAGTAGCCTGACTATGCCACAGAGGGAATTGCGCCCTCAGAATTTGAGTAATTTTAATTAACCCATCCAATTCAGCTCCTTATAATTCAAAGTACCAATTTTGAAAATACTTCCACTTGTAGGCGTACAACACTCTTGTGGAGGAAGCCCTAGTGTTCTGCAGTGTACTGACGACTGCACCTGAGAGTCCTAAGGCGGACAGGTGGTCCCGTTCAGGAGCCAGGCCCACAGTTGGAGTCTGCCCGGCTCTGGGTGCCAGAGGGTGCCTTTCATCTGACTGAGGAGATCCATGCATAGCGGGGATCTCCCAGGGCTGGCCCTGCAGCAGCTGGCAGAGGCTCGAAAACCAGATTCTCCTGGGCCATCTGGGGGCCACCAGGAGAACTGTCGCCTTGTCTCTCCTGACATGTCCCTTGAGGGAGGCAGGGAGCAGCAGTACCCGGCGAGAAAGCTGTACAAAAGCGCCTTTGGGCCATTTGTCAGCTAGAGCATCGATGCCTAATGGACCTCTGCAACCGGAGGGAGAACCACAGGGGCAATGTGTTGTCTCTGCCGTGGCAAAGAGATCGACTTGGGCTTCCCCAAAGCATTCCCAAATGTGCTACTCCACCTGAGGGTGCAGTCACCATTCTGACGGGTGAGGACCCTCCCTCGAGAGGAGGTCCACTGCCCAGTTCACCACTCCCGGGAGATGAATAGCCGGAGGGACAGGAAGTGCCTCTGTGCCCAGATCAACAGCCCGAAAGGCTATGCAGTGTAACCCGAGGACCAAAGCCCTCCCTGGTGGTTCACGTACGCCACTACTGACATATTGTCCGTGCGGACAAGGACATGTCTGTTCTGGAGCACAGGGAGGAAATGTTAAAGCACGAGGTGGACTGCTCTCAGCTGTAGCACATTTATGTGCAGGCATGCCCAGCGGCCCGACCAGAGTCCGTAGACTCCTCTGCCTGCGCAGAGCACCCCCCAACCAGAGGTGGACGCGTCTGTCGTCACCACTTGACGATTGTGTATCACTCCCATTCTTACGCCTTCGCTCAGGTGAGAGGTTTCCTCCACCAGCATAGGGCTTCCCAGCATAGACAAGACACGGTCAGCCGACGGTATCTGTCGCGCTTGGGGTGTTGCCAAAAGGCATTGAGCTGTGCTTTGAGCGGGTGCATGTGGAGTAACCCCAGTTGGATGGCTGTTGAAGTCGTAGCCATCAGACCCAGTCATTTTGGCACAACACCAATTGTACTGTGGACCCTTGTTGAAACAAGGCCAGACAGTTCTGAATGGCAGCTACTCTGTCGTCCGACAGGTAAGCGCACATCATAAGGAATCCAGCCGGAGACCCAAGTAGACCATACTTTGCACCGGTATTAATTGGCTCTTTGCGTCGTTGAGGGTGAGACCCAGCCTAGACAGATGCTGTGTCACAATCATTGTGTGGGCCACTGCTTGTTCCTGGGACTGGGAACAAATCAACCAGTCAAATTCATCACCCTGATTCCTTGCAGCCGCAAGGGAGCTAGGATGGCATCCAAGCACTTTGAAAATGTGCGGCGGGGGGGTAAGGAGAGTCCGAATGGCAGCACAGAAAACTCGAAGATGCTACCCTGAAACTCAAAGACGTTGCAGAGATATTTCCTGTGCGATGGATGGATAGGAACGTGAAAATACGCGTCCTTCAGGTCCACTGTTGTAAACCAGTCGCCCGGCCGGACAGACTGGAGGATGTGGCGATTTGTGACCATCTAGAACCTCCTCTCCCTCTAGAACCCTTTCAGGTGCCGTTGTGCAACGTTAGCTCAGTCTTCAGCTGCAGAGTTTCTGATTCCTAAAGATCTATTCAAATTGGTTTACTCACGCCTTCTCATAATTCTGAGAATACTTTGCCCGCTACTGTGTAGATCTCCCAGGGCAGGTTTACAATCGTACACTTCGCAAAAATATAACAGCCGTCAGATTCTTTTGTGAAGGAAGTTACACAACACTAGTGTCGGCGACATGACACATACACACAACACAGGCGGCGCCGCCCTGACAACCTCTCGTTGTCTCTACATTTTGTTCTTCTGCTGCATAGGAACCCAGCCTTTAAAAAGAACCAGGTGAGGCAAATCAACATACTTGATAGGAGGATGAGTAAAAGGGACAATCAGAGGGGCTGTCCTAAAACAATACACTGACAACATTGCTTTTAAACTAATTGGAAACACCTAGCGTGTATGCCAGGGCAAAAGCAATTTAATACAAATAACTTCTGGAAAATATTGTTCATATAATATTATGCAGTCACACATCTGCAGTAGATTATGTTTATCAAATCTATAGATGTATCAAACATGGAAGGGTCTCTTTAAGATAAATAAGAGCTCTATCTGCTTGAGGGTTCCAGGCAGGCAGAGGAAAAGTATGAACATGTATGTGAACCCCACAGGGCATAATAAGTGAGGTGACAGACTAGTACTGGGTAATGCTATATGCTGTGTGCCAGAAAACAATGGTACTGTATATAACAGATAATTATATAACTAAAAAGCAGTTATGTACTAACCAATTTTGTATCAAAACAAGAAAAAAGTTAAACAGAAACAAAACAAAATCGTAAGATAAAGTGTTAAAATGATCATTTCCGATAATTCACTTGCTACTTGATGGATTTTTCATGTGGTTTAGCATTAAACTTCCAAATTGCTTGTGGCAGGGAGTTCAAAATGGAAAACGTCCTCTTACCTTGATTCTCTCTGACAGCTTTTAAGTACTGACCATAACCCTAACTTGAAGTTATACTCTTATTGTTTCCATAAGTGTAACTTTGTAAACTCCTACACTGGAACATAGTAAAGTTTACTCAAACCTGAGTCCACTACCTGCAGACATCCAAATCTATAAAACTTTGTGTATGAACCATAATAATGTAGATTTTACATTTGTGTAGTATGTCTATGAGTGAATTTAATAAAAATAAAAAAGTAGTACTTCAAGCCCAAAGTCACTAGAAATATCAACATTTAAAATGAGATGTTGTGGTTTTATTACCTACAATCAAAATGGTTTCAAATATTATTATTGCACAATCTAACTTTATAGCATGCAGTTTCAATAGTCTATGGTAGTTGGAAATGTGTTTGCATTTTATGTGCAATTTCTCTGTTAATATATACATGCTTTTTAAATACAAACCTGTGTTGGCCAACCTCTGCAGGCACTGACTGAAGTCTGTTGCTTCTTAGGTCCAGCCAATCTAACTATGGCAGCCAGTCAAAGAAATCTACTTGCAGTGCTTGCAGTAAATTTCCTTGTAGATGCAACTTCTGCAAGGATAATGACAAATGAGCTTTAAATTCACTAAAAAAATAACGTTACAACACAAATGCTAGTATTGCCAGTATTAATGGGATTAATCTATCTTGCATTCTGCCTTTTTATCAGATGTCTACTGCTTCCATTCAGTGACAAAACATTGTACATGCGTAACAGGATTTTTAAGGGCCAGAAATCATGTTTGACATCCAATGCTAAATGGTACTGCCTGCAATAAAATCGAGCCAAATCATTTTAAAGATTATAGTCTACCATACAGACCAGTGGTTCTCAAGCCAGTCCTGAGGACCCACTGTGTCTGCTGGTTTTCATTCCAACTGAGCTCTCAGTTACTTAACTAGACCCTTAGTTGAAATGATAATTTGCTGAATTAGACCTTTTTAATTGTTTTCAGCTTTTAACAGTTGCATATTTCAAGTTAGCTATAACATTTTATAAGTAACTTGAACTCTGCAACTGTTTAGAAAAGTTCAGAAACTACTACATGAGTACAGGGACATATTATCTGAAGGGGAGGGTGATATTGGATGCACCACGGCAATTACCCAGGAAATTCCCTTGATGGATACGGTGCCAGTCCGCTAACACTACTGCAGAATACTCCCATCGCAATATGAGGCTGTAAAAGCCCAGATTAAGCAGCTGTTGGATAGTCAGGTTATCCATATGAGTAGTAGCTCCTATGCATCTCCTATTGTTCTAGCCCAGAAAAAAGATGGCAGTCTTCAGATGTGCATCAACTACCACCAGCTTAATGCTAGGACCGGAAGGATGCGTGCCCCCCTGCCCGTATTGAGGAATCTCTGGATGCCCTTGGAAGAGCTTGGTGGTTCTCAACTCTTGACTTGGCCAGTGGATACAATCAGGTCCCAGTAGCGGAACCAGAAAGGTACAAGACTGCCTTTTGCACTCCTTTTGGATTGTTTGAGTTTAACAGGATGCCCTTTGGACTGTGTAACGACCCTGGAACATTCCAGCGCCCGATGGAATGCCTGTTCGGGGATCAGAGCTGTCAATCGCTACTCTTGTACCTGGATGATGTCATTGCCTTTCCTCTACTGTGGACCAGCACTTGGGACGGTTGGAGATGTTGCTTAGACGTCTACAACATCAAGGTCTGAAAGCCAGCCTGAGTAAGTGCTGTTTCTTTAAATCTGAAGTGCAGTATTTAGGACAAGTAGTCTCTAGGAAAGGGGTAGCTACTGATCAAGGTGGTAGTGGAATGGAAACCACCACAGAGTCTCAGTGAGCTCCCTTCATTTCTGAGATGAATAAGAAGGGAAGACGAGCACAGGGCAATCACTGTAAACAACTGGACCCAGGAGTGTGAAGAGTGTTTTCAGGATCTAAAAGAGAAGCTTGTATCGTCTCCAGTGTTGGCTTATGCTGACTTTTCTAAACCTTTTGTCCTAGAGACTGATGCAAGCCATCAAGGGCTGGGAGCTGTATTACCACAGGAACAGGATGGAAGGCTGGGTCCTATTGGACCCACCAAAAGAAAAATGGATAACTATAGCCATGAAGCTGGAACTATTGGCATAGTGGGCCATGACTGAGAAATTTAGAGAGTTCTTGCTTGGGCAGCATTGTTTAGTCTATATTGACAATAATCCTCTCTGCTACTTACAGTGCCTTGCATAAGTATTCACCTCCCTTGGACTTTTCCACATTTTGTAGTGTTACAATCTGGAATTAAAATGGATTTAATTAGGATTTTTTTGTCACTGATCTACACAAAATAGTCCATAATGTCAAAGTGGGGAAAAAAATCAACATATTTTTCAAAATTATTTACAAATAAAAAACTGAAAAGTCTTGATTGCATAAGTATTCACCCCCTTTGCTGTGACACCCCTAAATAAGCTCTGGTGCAACCAGTTGCCTTCAGAAGTCACATAATTAGTTGAATGGAGTCCACCTGTGTGCAATTAAAGTGTCACATTATCTCAAATTAAATACACCTGTTTCTGGAAGGCCCCAGAGTTTATTAGAGAGCATATCTAAACAAACAGCATCATGAAGACCAAGGAGCTATCAAAACAAGTCCGGGATAAAGTTCTGGAGAAGCACCAATCAGGGTTGGGTTATAAAAAAATATCCCAAACTTTGAACATCCCTCGGAGCACTGTTAAATCCATTATTAAAAAATGGAAAGAATATGGCACAACCGCGACTCTGCCTAGAGAAGGCCGTCCACCAAAACTCAGTGACCAGGTAAGGAGGGCATTAGTCAGAGAAGCAACCAAGAGGCCAATGGTAACTCTGAAGGAGCTGGAGAGATCCACAGCTGAGATGGGAGAAACCGTCCATGGGACAACTATAACCCGACGCCCACAAAGCTGGGCTTTATGGAAGAGTGGCGAGAAGAAAACCATTGCTGAAAAAAACCCATATCAAATCCTGTTTGGATTTTGCCAAAAGGCATGTGGGAGACACAGTAAACATGTGGAAAAAGGTTCTCTGGTCTGATGAGACCAAAATTGAACTTTTTGGCCTTAGCGCAAAACGCTATGTGTGGCGCAAAGCCAACACTGCTCATCACCCTGAGAACACCATCCCCACGGTGAAGCACTGTAGTGGCAGCATCATGTTATGGGGATGCTTTTCATTGGCAGGGACTGGGAAACTGGTCAGTATTGAGGGCAAGATGGATGGAGCCAAATACAGGGAAATTCTAGAGGAAAACCTGTTTCAGTCTGCAAGAGACCTGGGACTGGGGCAGAGGTTCACCTTCCAGCAGGACAATGACCCTAAACACACAGCCAAAGCTTCACTGGAGTGGTTTAAAAACAAGAACCTGAATGTCTTAGAATGGCCCAGTCAAAGCCCAGACCTCAATCCGATTGAGAATCTGTGGCAAGACTTGAAAATTGCTGTTCACCAACGGTCCCCATCCAACTTGACAGAGCTTGAGCAATTTTGCCAAGAAGAATGGGCAAAAATTGCAGGATCCAGATGTGCAAAGCTGGTAGAGACTTACCCAAAAGACTCACAGCTGTAATTGCTGCCAAAGGTGCTTCTACCAAGTATTGACTCAGGGGGGTGAATACTTATGCAACCAACAAATGTCTTTTTTTTGTTTAATTAACTTTTGTGTCACAATGAAGTATCCACCAGGGAGGTTGAATGGGAACGATGATGCACTGTTGCAGCAGTACAAAGAGGAGGCCAGTGTTCAAGAACAAGTGGGGGCAGAGATCGGTTGGCTCAGTGCAGCCCTAGAAGACCTGGCAGGGCCACAGGGACCAGGTACTGGGCGGGGAGGTGGCGAACATCAGTGTATCATTACGGCACTGGCCTGGTAGACAGAAGGCTGATTTCTCCACGCTACAAGCCCAGGACCCAGTGATAGGGCGGTGCTGGCATTTCTGGAAAAGGGGTTGTGGACCAGACCTGAATGAGTGGATCCAGTTGGTGAAACCAGTGGCAGAGCTTGTGCGACAATAGTACCGAGAAAGAGGGTGTCCTGTACTGGGTAGCTTATCCACCAGGAGGAGGCAAGAGGTTTTTACAGCTTCTGCTGCCGAAATATCTTCACTGGCAAGTCCTCACCAGTCTACATGATCTCAAGGTGTGGAGAGGACTGCACAGCTGGTTTGCCAAAGGGTGTATTGAGTGATATTGCCCCTTATAGCAGTTAATCAGTCAGACTCAAACAGCAGCAACATGGCAATATCCCTATAATTATGGATAGGGATATCGTCTCAGCAACATTATATTTTGGTTTATTTGTTTCTTTGCTCACTGCAGCACTGTAATTTAAAGTACGGCCACTACCTTTTTATTCTGTTTTACCATTTGTTGGGTTTCCATTTATTTGCGAGGGGCTTGTGTGGGGAACTTTGGGGAGAAGGAATTGTGGAACCTGGTTAAGTTAGCTGGCGTAGTCACCAATTGAAGCATACCCTGTCTGGGTTAAACCAGAGAGGGGCTCCGCAAACCACACCTCGCCACATAAGGGAACTTCTATCTCTGAGTCCTGTCTCACAGTGTCTCTGCTTTTTAACAGCTGGAGACACAAACAATAATGAAGTCCCCGTGGCCCCAGCCACATTTACAGTAAAAGTTAGACATCTTTCAATCTTTTGCATGCATAAACTAGCAGATGTTATATGCAGAAAAATACAGTTTAAAAGGTATACGCTATGCCAGTCTAATGAATAGCTGGCTCTCATTTCATTGGGCTTTTTTTTCTGATTCACCTCAGTAGACCTTCTTAAGTGCAATGACACTGTGGGTGCAGAAATAGTCACAGGTGCAAACTTTATATTCAGTATTACTATATATAATTAAGAATTTTTTGAAACTGTTTTAAATCCAATGCAATTACTGCATGAAGGTTGTCAACAATCAGTCCTAATCTATTTGGTAGGTCTATATTTTAATTATACTAAACTACAATTAGCGTTTATTTTAATAGAAAATAGACCACACTTTTTCCTTGTCTCTTCTAACACAATATTGAAGAATGGTACTATGTCAATCATCTTGTTAAATCCCTGAGATTGTTTTTAAAGTCTATGAATTGGTCATTTAGCAGAAGCTTTTTTTATCCAAAGTGACTTGGGGGGTGAACTATGCATCATCAACTGCTGCTGTTGAGTAATTTACAATAGGACCTCGGTTTCGTCTTATCCCAAGGATAGAGCACAAGGAGGTTCGTGATTTGCTCAGGATCACAGATCACACACAGTGAGTCAGTGGCTGAGCTGGGGTTTGAACCAGGAACTTCCTCCTGTAACAAGCCCCTTTCTTTTTAACCACTGGACCACCAAGCCTGCTTGGTCTATTACATTAATTCAACTCACTTTTGTGAAATTTGGTTTAAAAAGAAAGAAAACGACAGTTATGATTCATTTGACACTTAAACTAGGGTCTTGTAAATATAAGTTAAGTTATATTCTTCTAAATTATTTAAGCCAGTATTCTTATACCTATTCAAGCCAATCCTAAAATAAGCTGTTATGACTGTACCACCAGCTAATTTGAAGCACCTTTCTCCACACATTTGGTGGAGCCAGAGTGCTTCAGTGGAATATGAAAGGAGACTAGCCGCCTTCACCTCCATGGGATGGAAATGTCCCAGCTCATTGCTGCGTTCACAATGGCAGCTGTATTTGCCTTGCTCTTTCATTTAGTTTATACAAAGGGCAGCACATCAGTATTACACCAGCACTAAAATAATTATTCTAAAATAAATTCTAAAAAGAGTCTTATATAATAACATAGATCAAAAAGATATTTTGTCCATACTCATAAAACATTCGTGCTGTATTTACAAATAACAAAAGGGTTGTCTTCTATTGAAGATTTTAACTCTTGGACAATCAATAATGATAATTAAAAAACATTACACTTAATTTTAAATAACTTTTTTTTTCAATATCAAACATTTTAGAGGTAATGATGCATATAAGGTTTACTGCAATATACAATATCACTGCAAAATCATAGTAATGTGTAAATTGTAAGAGCACAGTGGAAGCCACAGGCAAGCTTTGTAGATCACAGAAATATATGGTAAAGCATAGGGAAAAAGTTAAACAAAAATAAATAATAGACTCTTGTACAGAATGTAGTTTGTTGAGCTGGTGTAACAAGCTCCAAATCATCTGCAATCATAAACAATGGATTTGTAAGGCAAGAGCTGAGTTGAGTTTCATTTCACAGAATGCTCTTTTGAATTTTTGTATCACTGACTCATGCTTGCTCATTGAACAATATCAAATCCATAGCAGATGTTATACCTGAGTTTTTTTTCATTAATTAGACTATTTGCATTTAACAATTCTCATAGGTCTAACAGGTCAGTGTCTCTGAATCCTAAATAAGTTGTCTGACTTTGCTACAAGGCTACAGTGAATTATGTAGCTTTAATTCCATCATCACAGAAAGTCAAGGCACAGTTTTTGTTTTAGCAAAACAAAAAAAAAAAATTAGGGGGTTCCATAGATTTTCTATATAAGTTGTATATAAAATCAACAGGTCATTTCTAAAAACACACTGATAAATCCGATTTGACTGTCAAAATAATAATAATAATAATAATAATAATAATAATAATAATAATAATAATAATAATGGTACCAAACTGAACAATTTAAAGATACCTAACACTACCACTAAGGGTCACTCTGGAGCTGTCTTGTTCTGTGAACCAGAGGATTTTTACACTGCAATTGCTCAATTTCTGTTCTTAATGTTTACCAACAGTAGGGCTGGTGTTGATTGTAAGCGAGTGTTTGAATCACTCAATGAAAATTTTAACATACTATTGAGCTGTATTCAGAAACAACGATAGAGTGTTGGTGCTCACTTGAGTGTGCATTCTCAACATGAAAAAAAACATTAACTTGGCACACTTAAGTGAGTACTAACTTTCAAGTGTTGTTTCTAAATATGTGTATATTTTTTACCCTTTGCATTTGCACCTAAAATGTGCAAAATATTCAGCTAACATGCAATACTACAGACCTGTATTAAAGTCTCACTTTCAGCTATACATAATGCGATTGTAAGTCGCCCCTGGATAAGGGCGTCTGCTAGAAATAAATAATAATAATATAACAGTCACATATGAGACCCTAAGAGTAAGGAAAATATGGGGTCATAAATGCAAAGTGATTTACTTTGGAAAGGTTTTCAACATCTGTAGAAATCCCTGACTCCAAGAATCAACAGGGGAAAACTGTCACTCTCCACTGAGGAGAATAAACCTACTGAACACAGAAATTCCTATTTGACCTTTTCTTACCACCTAAGCCTATTAAATATTCTTATGAACATTTTGATAAAGCTTATAACAATGTATTCAATTTTAAAATATGCTTTTCATTGAGGAGATGGATCCAGCAGCAAAAACTGAAAATCAGCACAAATTAATTCACCAATTTTGGAGCTGGTAAAGTATTAAGAAAACCTTCAAGGCAGTTTCCATATTGGATATGAAATAAGACCAAGGTTACCCAACAAATTGTCAAATGTTAATAGTTACATCTTCCAAAGTTCAAGTCAACAAACACCTACACACCAAGTACAGTATCAACCAGATTTGGACAGATCCCAAACCTTTCTGAAATATTTGGTTTTTCTATCCTTATCTGTCTCTGCTACTGTTGCTCCTGTGCTACTGAATGGCCTTTTACCAAACTGTCTACTTATTGGACAGATGCTGGTGAGTTCATAATTGAAGTACAATACCGTACATCAATGATGGGCAGCTCCAGTCCCAGAGGATGATTTCACATCAGGTTTACAAGTACAACTGCTTTAGGATCTGGATGGAGGTTTATTGGCTCAGTTAAATAATCAACAACATGGTTAAAACAAAGACCTGGGATCCGTTTTTTTCACTGTAGGCAAAGTGAATACTTCAGACATTTGCAATGGAGTGGGCAATTTACCCCATCATATGAAATGTAGGCCCTTGTCTGAACGGACCAGAGTTGCCCATCCCTGCTGTATATTGTATTTCACTGGCGCCGCTGAGGTTCTTTCAGTTCATTCTACAGGGCCAACCAAGTCTTACTGTTTATTGCACATCTGGGTTTAATTAAACCAGTGCTGTAAAAGGTATATACAGTGTTTATATATATATATATATATATATATATATATATATATATATATATATATACTGTATACAGTGCCGTGAAAAAGTATTTGCCCCTGTCTGAATTTATTCTGAATTTCTTGCTTCTTTCATTTGTTTGGTGTGCAAGGTAATCAAGCATGCAATCTTCAGGTGTGAAAAGTTATTGCCCCCCAGTTAACTCAACCCAATTAAAGGGATAATTAGGGTCAGCTGTTTGAGTACTTTGGTTAACAACCAGGCCTGATTTGGGCCAGCCCTGCCCAATATAAATCTGACTAACTTTGGCCCTTACCATCAGAGTATGGAGTATATATAATAGTAAGAAATGGGTTTTAAAAAATGAACTATGCATCCAGTAGGTACAAAACAATAAATAAATGACCCAGATATTTTATTTAAATAATAATATTGCAATGGCAATTATTGTTTTCCTTTCAGAAAAAGATCAATAACCATAGTAAATGTAGGTTTAAGAATGCAGTAACAGCCTTGCATTTCATACAAAGTTTTACTCCATTTGTATAAAACTTTGTATTTTTTTAGATACTGTTTTATATGGGGGATAGGGACCGGACCAATTTTCAGCCAAGTGTCAGTGTCAATGAAAATATTCAAGGGTATTTTATTTTTCAAGCAAGCTATTGTGCAGCAAGACTCATATTCATTCAGGTCATAGTAACCTTTTTGTGCAAACGTTACCTCTTCTCATTCGAGCTTTCAAGCTTTAGCACAAGTTTTCCTTTTCAGTTGTTCACTTCATACACAAAAACGACTTTCATGGTAACAGTGACAGTGTGCCAATGCTACTGGTTCTGGTTCATAGAATATATTGATAATAGGTTGTGTAACTATATGCTGGAAGGCCAAGTGTGTTACAAGGAACCTTTAAAGATCACAGTGACCTGATTACCAACTTTGTTGAATGAATAATGATTTTTGAGTATGTTTCAATAGTATTTATCTCACTCAGTTTTGACTAATGTTATGCATATTGTAGAACATTTATGTGTTTTTCTATCAACCACATGTGCAGAATTCATTTTTGTACAGTAATCAGTGTGAAGACACTTATATTTCTTTCCTCATTTGCATAACTTTTAATAGAAGATGATAATATACATGTCTTGATATTTTTGTGTTGTGCACTTGTTCATGCTTTTAAATGAAACTGAATTGTATGAATAATTATCAGTCGGTAGGTCTAACAAGTATGCCTCAGATATTTGTAACCTTTCCTTTGTTTTTGTTTTGTTCCAGAGGAAAACTATTTACATTCACTAGCATTTCAATTCACCAATAATAACATTTCAACTCCAAGATATCAGAGGAGGGCATTATATGATATGAATGAAAATGAAAGGTGGAGCACATTTTGCATAGTTATGTTTCAATAAAACTGAACTAAATGTCTCCTCTGAAATGTAAGTTGTGGAGGCTTGACCACCTTTAATTCCTTCGGGTAAGCTGGAGGTTGAAATCAACAGCAGTCTCTTCTTTGAAATGGCCCATAACTTTTAAGACTGTTGCTTGTGGAAAAGATGTACTTTGTATGTTTCTGCCAACTAAGCACTATTAGCCCTCTATCAAGCTCATATCAGTCTCATAAATGAATCTGTCTTTCAACAGAACTACAATATACATATAGGGATGTCCAATGGTTGTCTCATGAATTCCACAATATGAGTCTCGATTTAGACATGAAGGGCCACATTTTCAGTGTTTCCACAATTCTTTAATTAACGCCTATTTTATGAAAGGAGAGAAAAATAAAACATGTTAATGTTACAACATGAGCTATAAAACACTTTGGTAGTGCTTAATAGAACTATATAACTTAGTTGTTTGTAAAATTAAAAAGTGTTTTATTTCTTTCACAAAATATGAGTTAATTAAAGACTGGCATGAACGCTTTGAAATATGGCCTCAAATATCCCATTCAAGGCTAAATGGGCTTGAAAAGACTACTGAGAAACAGGTCTTAATTAGAACAGTTAAAAGACCATACAATTGATGTTGTGAGTAAACATAACACACGGCCCGATTTTCCACAACATAAACATACCTGAATCTAATGTTTTTCTTTTTTTTTTCCTTTGCTATTGTTAAGTCAGCTATTTAGTTTTGGTAAACTAAACATATTTTATGTTACAGTCATTATTTTTTTCCCTGAACTCCCAGGTCACCAGTATGGCTCTGTTAACTAAAATGGTTGGACAGAAAGGTTGGACATAACACATTAGTCTGTGAGGGGAAACTAATTTATGAAAAAGAGTGTGCTACAATTCCTCCATGCTTGTAAGATATGTACGGATATGATGTAAATTATGAGAAAGCATACATTTAAAGCTACCATTCTTAAAGCTGTTGAATTCTTTTTGAAGATCTGTTGTTTCCTTACAAGCCTCTGCCTTGACCTTTGTCTTATTCTACCACTGCGACTGTAACTGGAGAGCATATTAAAATAAATCTTTTGCTTTCATGTCAAATTATATACTTCAAGGAATAAGGCATTGCAGATGATTTGGGGCATTGGTGTAATGGTGGTTTCAGTCACTATGGCTGGATGGATTTACAGCTACTTCAGAAATGCTGGAATATTCCAAATGAACGTTAATGCTGTAATCTTGGAACTCTGTCAAAGCATACATTGAACGAGTAGGTTTTTGTTTTAATAAAAGGCAGTAAGAAATGCTTATTGTGCTGGTATTTCTACCATGGGATCATAGCTAATGTAGTTCGTAAATAAGTGAAGACGTTTTAAAGCGCAGCAGGCTCTCTTTATCTTGATCCGAAGCAGCTGCTATTTGGGTCACGTGAAGAGGCAACCTCGGGAGGGGTTTTCAAAGGGACGTGTGTGAGCACGTGAAGTAAAGTGAAACTGAAAACAAATAAAACAAATTCAAAATTCCGTCAGGCAGATACAGGTCATCATAAAGTGTACATAATGTAAGTAAAATCCAGATAAAAAGGAGATTAAAATGCTCCAATCAGCAATATCTCCTGAAATAATAGTTCACGTGTATTTTCGAATATTCTTTACGCATTTTTTTATTTTTATTTATGTGTGTGTGTGTGTGTGTGCATTAAAGATTCATAAGTCATCATGAGAAAATATGTGTTCCGAATTTGCGCTTGCGTACATTTTAATTGGTCAGGCAGTAGGCATGGGATCCTCTAACAGCATATCCGTGCAGCACATCTTGCATTTGAATGCATCTGAACAGAAACTTACATCTCGCCTGCGCGAATATAGAAAAGTAATGTTTAGACGTCATTATATTGCAGCAGAATCCAAAGGGTTAACACACCGTCAAGTCGCGTCCGCAGCACCTGCCAGTAGGGTGCCCAGAATTTCTTTATCACTGTATCAGCAACTGTGGGAGAAAGAAGTCTTTCAGTCGTTTTATTGAAATACAACCTGCGGTCTCTCTGCCTCCGACTCGCTGTTGTAATATTATCTTATGAAAAATATATCACATTATTAAATAGCAGGAGCAATTTCTGTCAAAGATAAATGGATCGCCCTAATTTCCGAGAATAATTTCAAACACAAACCTAGGACACCTTTTTGTTCTCGGGCGCTGTGGTGGACATGGTTTAGAATCGCATCTGGTTTAGGCTTGGAACAGAGGTTGTAGTTCGAGATCATGGCCAAAAAAGCGTGAGTTTTCTTCTGCTGTAACAACGATTAAAGGAAGACATCGCATAAAACACTGATATGCAACTTCTCTGAAAGGAATCATACAATAAGTTGTGGTTTTTTCGTGGGATGCCCGTGGCTGAAATTAAAGAAGATTTTTTTCTGGAGTTGCGGAAGAAGCTCTGGAATATGGGCGCTAATCACTCCCACAAAACTCCAGTATTTGATGAAAATGAAGACGGTAAGGAGCTGTCCAATGTGCTGTTTCAATGAAGTGTATTGTGTTGATTCCCATTTAAAGCTGTACCGTTTCATTTCATGCACAAAACAAGACTTTTCAATACCAGTAACCGAATTTGACATGTATTTACATTTGGTTGCTTTCTTTTCTCGATTAATTTATCAAGGAGTTACAGTTCACTGGTACACATTAGACCAGTAGTGAAATGACTTAAAAAAAAAAAAAAAAAAAAACCTACACATCCAAAGTTCTATTTATGTAGTTATTTTTTCTTATCATAAATAGAATGTAAGTGTTATATTTATATTCAAGAACTTAATATGTAGGCAAAGTGTCAAACTGGGTAGAACTTTGCCAATTGTTGTCTACTTTATTACAAGTGCCAAATTCTAATTTACCTGCAGATCAGCTTTACTGAACAATAGCACCTTTGAATCGAAGCACATTAACATGTTTATGTCTTAGATTAAGCTTTTAAACAGTATCAAAACGCTCACATTCTCACATGTTCACTTTTTTTTTTTTTTTGGGGGGCTAATTAAAAGGCCACTTTTGGGGTTTATTAATTGATTACAACTTGCTTATTTGCATTTTATGGTAATATTTAGTTAAGATATCTTAACCCATTGTAAACAAATACAATTAAATATATAATACAATTACATTTGTTAAAATCGTCAAGAGTGTCTTTGAAAAATGTAACCACATTTGAATGATGTGATTGATTTGGAGTTTATAAACCAGATGTGGATGTTTGATGAACAGTTTTAGATTACCTTTTTAATAGTTTATAAACAGGTTACATATATAAATCAAAATGCTTCCTTTGTCCCAGGCTTAGATAGATTTTGCACTTACAATGTCATTCTGCTGGAAAGTGTAATTTCTACAGATGATATTCATACCCAAATACTGGTTCTCACCATCTCTGTGGACTTTTTTCTAGCTACCGCATGATATACTTTCGACCATACAGACACCAGTAACCAGCGAATTCACTGATGGTGCGTACCAGCAAGTCATTTAGGTACACTAGGCAGTTCTATGGGGGGACACTGTTCAGCACTTTTTCCATTAGCCGTTTGAAGGTGTCAGGAGTGTTACACAATCCAAACAGCATGACTTTGAATTGCCAAAGCCCTCAGCCAGTGGAAAGGGCAGTCTTTGGCCAGGTTGCAGGGGTGAGTTCCACTTGCCAGTATCTGCTTTTTAAGTCCAGTGAGCTGAACCACCATAAGCCAGCAACCATGTGTGGCAGGGGGTAAGAGTCTTTATGAGTGACCTTGTTCAAGCATCGGTAGTCCATACAAAACCACCACTCTCCATCCTTTTTTGAGACCATAAACACAGGCGCTGTCCATGGGCTGTCTGATGGCTCGATGAGGCCTGCCTGGCAGGGCTGCAGGTTGATTGGTGCTGCATCACCTGTGATGATGTCGTGCTACAGCAGGTGAGTCCGCCCTCCGCTTCCTGCCTGGTCACAGCTGGGGGAGTGGGACCTGGCTGTGGCAGCTGGATGTGGTCAATGTTGCTGGGGATCTGCAATGGCCCACAGTCCCCCATCTATGCAGGCCCGGAGCTGTTTCCCGATAGCTGGACCCTGGATGGAGAGGCTGCTGCTGGATGGAGGGGCATGAGTTCCAGCATGCGTGGCCCCTTGAACTGGCCCACTGGCGGTCACCGATGGTCATTGCCAGGAGCCAAGGCAGGGCAAACGCGCTGCCGTCAGTTTCACCTTGCCCGTACTGCACAGTCATTCACTGGCCCAGATGCTTTCCTGCTTGCAGTGTAGTCCAGTCACTGTTCGGGGGAAGAACATTAGGAGACAGGGCAGCGTGTCCTTGACGAGGCAGCTAAAGGGCTTTCTCATGCTCCGTCTACCCCCCCAGTTGTGCGATCAACTCAAACTGCGCTTGGATGTCATCCCAATCCACCTTCCCTCCATATTTTGGGGGCTTGCTGATGGTTCTCCTGTTGCTGCTCTTCTCCATGGTCCCATCCATTGGTCCCTGCTGGCTTTCCTTCTCCACGATCCCTCCGCTGCTCACAGCTGGCTGCCCATCTCCATGGACCCTCCGCTGCTCATCTCTGGCTCCCTTTTTCGCAGTGCCCATTCTGGCACCACGGTTCTCCCCCCAGCATGGTGAGCTTCTCCCAAAGCCACTCCTGGAAGGTGCTCCCTTCCACTGCCGACCTCCACCCGAGCAGTGGTGGCGTGTCAGTTCTGGCTGGATACCCTCTGGCTCTCTTTTCACTTTCCACGGTCACTGTTCCATCCCACTTCTGATCACCAATGTAATGTGGAGGTGAAAAACGAACCAGGACACAGGTATGCAGCAAAACAGCAGGGTCTTTATTTACAGTACAGTTGCACTCAGCAACACTCCTTACATCACCAACCCCTGAGTAGCTTGCAGGCTCTCCTTAAGTAGCCCCACAGACATACACAGTTGAAGTTGTAAATGTTGAACCCAATCAGAATCCTAGCCCGGGTACCTTCCCCTGCCTCTGACAGGTGCACCCCTCAGTTCCTTGTCCACCTTTCCCGCAATCCACTTTCTACATGAGTACAGTAAGTTGTCAAGGAAGTTATGCAAGGAGGTTATGTGTAATTAGTTGAGTGGTTGTAAAAAAAAGAATAATACAAAAAAATGTTGAAATGACAATAACTCCATTTGCATGGTGGCAGATGTTGGCACATGGGTGATATATTGGCTTGATGTATCTCCACTATAGGCTTGCCCCCCCACCCGACTTGACAAATCACACCCTGTATAAACTGTAATAACTAACTATTAACAAAAATAGCAATTTATTTTGTTTGCAAGCTAGTTGTTAGCAGTTACACAGATAATAATGTGATTAAAATCCTGTTCAAACTCCATATATTTAAGAATTGCTATCTACAAACTCGAAAGCACCTGCACTGTATTTATTAAGATTAATGCTTCTCTAAAAGCTTTTGAATACATCTCTTATTGATTGCCATTAGCAACTAGAGTATTTTATCTATTCAATCCTAGTGCATCACCCACTTCCAGGAGGTCTCTGACATTTATACTTTTGAAAGACAGTGCATATGATCATAGTGGAAATAAAAGGCGAGAGACAATGCTACCTTCTGAGCCTGAGGTTGTCAAATGTGTATGCTCTTTTGCAAAAACAGGTTTAGTAAACATTAATACACACACACGCACACACACACACATATATATATATATATATATATATATAGAAAGTGATAATCATCATTTTTTATAGATACTTGACAGCTACACTACATACTTTTCTGTGTATTTATAAAGTGGTAGGCACAAATGGTGCTGGAAAAACTCACACTGACAGCATAGTCTTGTATGTTGCTATTTTTGAGTTTTCTTTCAAAGCTTTAAACCAACAGATTTATCATTTTTTATAAACAGCTGTATTAGGAGCATTTTTCCTCAGCTACTTGAAAGAATATTTCTGACTGTGATGGAAGTACATGTACCTATTGAACTATATGTGAACTGACATGGAAATATTGACTTTCTCTAGTATACGTGTCTGTGACGGTGCCCCGCCCCTGTGTGTATTTTCTGTGTTATATGTTGTATGTTGGGTGTGTTAAATGTTGGTGTATAGTCATTGGTACACGGGATATAAACGGGTCTGTGTAACACGAGTGTTTAAAATGTATATTTGTATTTAGGCACGAGGATGGCACAGCACTTCACGCAAGTAAAATGTAATATGTGAGCACGGGAATTGCACTTTATTGATTCACGTGCAGTTGTACCGCGACTCCAATTGAATGATTGATTAGCAGTCGAGTCTCGGTACAACTGCATAAATAGATGCACGTTTCATTCAGTCGGGGTTGGGTGTTCGTGAGTGGAGAACAGGAGAGAGGAGGAGAACTAAAAAAGTAAAGAATAACAATTGCTAGCAGCGTGCTGGAAGTGCCAGCACGGTACTTGTTTAAACGTTCGTCCGCTTGTTTTGTGTGTTAGTTCGTTTTGTTTACCTGTTTATTTTGGCTCCAGTGCCGTGTCCTGTTTTGTGTTTAAAACCCTTTTATTTTCTGGTCTGTTAATTATAAATACTGAGCGCGATCACGCGCTCAGCTTCACCAAAACTCCAAGTCTCTGTTGTTTATTTCCTGGATCTGGTCTGACGCCACCCACTCCGGCCGTCTTTGTGACACGTGGTGTCAGAAGCGGGACGACAGCGCCTCCAGGACTCAGGCCAGAGCAGGAACCGCATTTTTTGGGAAAAAAAAAAAAATATGATTATAAAAAAAAATATATATATATATATATAAATAAATGAAATGGGATGGAAGGAGGATAAAGAGGTGAAGGACAGGGAGGAGGAGTGCCGCCTAAGGGCCAGACATCCACGGCGATTTAACAAGCCAACGCCGGGGTGCCTCCTCTGCGACCAGGATCATCTGTTTGCCAACTGTCCCTTCCGCAGTTATGAGGAGGAGCCTGAGCGCCCACAGCCCAAGCGGGAGGAGCCCGAAGGCCCACAGCCTGCCGGAGGAGCCCGAACGTCCTACGCCTGAGTGGGAGGAGCCCGAACGCCCCACGCCTGAGTGGGAGGAGCCCGAACGCCCCACGCCTGAGTGGGAGGAGCCCCAACGTCCCACGCCTAAGTGGGGGGGAGCCCGAACGTCCTAAGCCCAAGAGGGGGGGAGTCGGTGCGCCCACAGCCCAAAAGGGAGGAGTCGGTGCATCCACAGCCCAAAAGGGGAGGAGTCTGTGCGTCCACAGCCCAAAAGGGAGGAGTCGGTGCGGCCCACGGCCCGAAGAGAGGGAAGTCGGGGCTTCCACAGCCCTAGGACCCAAGCTGCCAGCAGAGGAAGCATGCCTGTTGGTTCACCTGCTGCCGCCGTCCCAAGAGCCAGAAGGGGGGAGTTACAGGCTCAACCCCTGAATTTTCTGGGGGAGAAGGGCAGGATGCTGGTGTCCCCAGCAGCCTCTATTTATGCTGCTGAAGGAGCACGGCACACACCAGCCCAGCCGCCACAGCAGAGGGAGCCAGCACCGCCACAGCCTCCCTCTGAGTGGCCAGCATCCGCCCCATCGCCTCTGCCTCCACCACCGCCAGGAGCAGAGGGAGCAGGAGCTGCCTCTGCCTCCACCACCGGCAGGAGCAGAGCAGCAGGAGCTGCCTCTGCCTCCGCCACCTCCACCGGCAGGAGCAGAGCAGCAGGAGCTGCCTCAGCTGCCTCCGCCACCTCCACTGGCAGGAGCAGAGCAGCAGGAGCTGCCTCTGCCTCCGCCACCTCCACCGCTTCCTCCACTAGGAGCAGAGCAGCAGGAGCTGCCTCTGCCTCCACCACCGCCAGGAGCAGAGGAGCAGGAGCTGCCTCTGCCTCCACCACCTCCACCGCAGGAGCAGAGCAGCAGGAGCTGCCTCTGCCCCGCCACCTCCACCGGCAGGAGCAGAGCAGCAGGAGCTGCCTCTGCCTCCGCCACCTCCACCGGCAGGAGCAGAGCAGCAGGAGCTGCCTCTGCCTCCGCCATGTCCACCAGCAGAGGGTGAATGCCTGCTGGGTCCCTGTCCACCAGCAGAGGTGAATGCCTGCTGGGTCCCTGTCCACCAGCAGAGGGTGAATGCCTGCTGGGTACCCCCCCACCAGCAGAGGATGAATGCCTGCTGGTATCACTTTCCCCACCATCACGAGGAGAGGAGCGGGAGCTGCCTCTGCCTCCATCACTATCAGGGGGAGAGGAGCAGGAGCTGCCTCTCCCTTCACCAGAAGAACCAGGACTAGATGCTGGCGGTCCTCAGCAGCCCTTGCATAGGCTGCTGAGGGAAGCACGGGAAGAACCGCCCGCCGCAGAGGTCGAGAAGAGGCCAACACCCGCACCCCAGTTTGTCCTGACTCCTGCCTGCCTCGCCCCAAGGATGCCTGCCTCGCCGCCCAAGGATGCCTGCCTCGCTTTCCCAAGGATGTCTGTCTGGCATCGCCTGGGGCTGCCTGTCGCCCGCATCGCCTGGGGCTGCCTGTCACCCGCGCATCGCCTGGGGTTGCCTGTCCTCCGCGCACGCCTGGGGTTGCCTGTCGCTCCGCACGCCTGGGGTTGCCTGTCGCTCCGCACGCCTGGGGTTGCCTGTCGCCCGCACGCCTGGGGTTGCCAGCCGCTCCGCACGCCTGGGGTTGCCTGCCGCTCCGCGCGCCTGGGGTTGCCAGCCGCTCCCGCATCGCCTGGGGCTGCCAGTTGCTCCGCATCGCAGCAGGAAGTACTGTGGCGGACCCCACCAAGGGGAGCTGCCGGCCACGAAGAAGGTGGGGAGGTCAGGAGACCTGCTCCCACTGCAGCAGTTTCGCTGCGGAGATCGGGGGGAGGTCAGGAGACCTGCTCCCACTGCAGCAGTTTCGCTGCCGGAGATCGTGGGGAGGTCCGGAGACCTGCTCCTGCAGCAGTTTCGCTGCAGGAGTGGACCAGCATGCTGTCAGCCGTGCCACTACCGGCAGGGGTGCTGACAGCATTGCCAGCCATGGGCCCACTGAAGCCTCCCTTCCCAGCCCCAGACTTTGTCCTGGACTGCTGGGTTTTAAGGGGAGGTGGCCGTTGAGGCCATGTGTGCTTTGCACAGGGGGGGGGTATATGTGACGAAGTGCCCGCCCCTGTGTATTTTCTGTGTTATATGTTGTATGTTGGGTGTGTTAAATGTTGGTGTATAGTCATTGGTACACGGGATATAAACGGGTCTGTGTAACACGAGTGTTTAAAATGTATATTTGTATTTAGGCACGAGGATGGCACAGCACTTCACGCAAGTAAAATGTAATATGTGAGCACGGGAATTGCACTTTATTGATTCACTTTGCAGTTGTACCGCGACTCCAATTGAATGATTGATTAGCAGTCGAGGTCTCGGTACAACTGCATAAATAGATGCACGTTTCATTCAGTCGGGGTTGGGTGTTCGTGAGTGGAGAACGGAGAGAGAGGAGGAGAACTAAAAAGTAAAGAATAACAATTGCTACAGCGTGCTGGAAGTGCCAGCACGGTACTTGTTTAAACGTTCGTCCGCTTGTTTTGTGTGTTAGTTCGTTTTGTTTACCTGTTTATTTTGGCTCCAGTGCCGTGTCCTGTTTTGTGTTTAAAACCCTTTTATTTTCTGGTCTGTTAATTATAAATACTGAGCGCGATCACGCGCTCAGCTTCACCAAAACTCCAAGTCTCTGTTGTTTATTTCCTGGATCTGGTCTGACGCCACCCACTCCGCCGTCTTTGTGACAGTGTCATATAATAATGCATTCTGCATTATAGTTCAGGGTGGCATGAAGAGGAGTGGCACTCACTCTCAAAACCACTAGTCCTCTTTATTTGAAAAGCCTGCTTCTGATATTATGGGCATATTGGTTCCTTTTATGACTTATGGTTTCCACTTTACCTTGGTTTTGTGTTGTTTTATTTTATCTGTAATGTTAATTGTTAAATGGACAAAAATCCATGAACTTGACTGGTAGCCGTGAATCGATGGCATTGATTTCAACCCTGTTCCTCAAGTACCCTCAACAGTGCAGGTTTTTGTTGCATCCATTTCTTTTCGCTTTGTACAAAAGGCTTGATTTTATTAATTAAACGTCTAGACTTCCTTATGGATTTTCTGTAGAATGGAGTTTGAATTTGATGGTTGCTGGATATCTAGTTTGATTAAAGCAACAACTGGTTTCATATAATGTAACAGTAAAATTCACAACAGGTAACAATGAAATGTTACATTGAATGGGGCTTTAGCTTTACTCTCTTGTTATTATTCCCAACCAGTAGCAGAACTCATGAAATAGCGGTCATCAAAAAAATCCATTCAACCAGCATTAGTCATTGTTTAAGAAGGTAAGCTGCCCCGAGAGATGACTCATGTTTTGCAACAATAAGAAGCTGCTATTTCTTTTTGATGAACACTTTCTGAGTCAGCAAAGCGCAGAAACCTTGGATTGCCACACCTCTGTCTGAGAGCATTTCACAACATAAGAACAGTTGACAAGATGTTGTGGCTTTTTTGAGACAACAAATACAATGAAAGGGTTCTGTGTTGTTACTGAGAACTGAAAACCTACTTATGAAACTGTTACAATAGATACTGCTGATCCTGAGTGAGTTGATGGCATAGGAGCATAGATGGCATTTTAAAAAAAGACTTGTCCAAGAGGAATAGTTTATTTTGTAGTTTTAATACACCTGCTTAGGAACATTGAAGCTTCCACCATCCACCTAGGTTTTGGTTACTCTCAAAACCCAGCAAGGAATTACTCAAATCATAATGTATATATATATTTTTAATAAAGGTACTAAGGTATTAATTGTGTGTCATCACATACATTCTACACTTTGAATTTCGGACTTGTGCAGAGCGGCACTGCTGTCTTTGTCATGTTGCACTTCTTAAAGAGGCTGCGAGAGGAATTAAGACAGTTGTGGTGGCTTCATGTGTACTGTACTGTGTGCTTTGATTTTGTTCATGTGCATGACCGAAGCTCAAAACAAATCCAGTCAGTAGAATCCAGCTTGACAGCACTAAAGTAGCTTTCTTTCGATTAGTATTAGAAAGGCCCAGAGGGACTCAAGAGGAGAAATCAACCACACTTATCACAGCTGTCATTACTGTTTTGCAAAAAGCATACAACTTAAAAAAAACTAAATTCATCCTTCCAAGCAGCCTTCTGCTCATATTTTTTATTTGTTTTAATAGAAAAAAAAAAACATAGGCCCTGCTCTCAGGGAAGCCAAAAATGTCCCTGTGGCAATGTGCCCCGCCCCTGTGTGCATTTGTGTGTTGTGTTGTATGTTGCATGTGTTAATGTTGGTGTATTATTATTATTATTTTATTTCTAGCAGACGCCCTTATCCAGGGCGACTTACAATCGTAAGCAAATACATTAAGTGTTACAATACAAGTAATACAATAAGAGCAAGAAATACAATAACTTTTGTTCAAGCAAAGTACAAGTGTGACAAACCACAATTCAATAATACAGCAGATAATAGTGATAGTTACATCAGGATATGATTAAATACAAAATACTACAGGTTAAACACTTGGCAGATTACAGTATTCTGAAGTACAGGATTAAATGCAGTAAAATAGGGGGCAGATAAGAGCAAAATAAAGCACATATAAATGAAGGGTGATAGTGTCCCAGGATACAAACAGAGGAGTTCTACAGGTGCTGTTTGAAGAGGTGAGTCTTAAGGAGGCGCCGAATGGTCAGGGACTGGGCAGTCCTGACATCTGTAGGAAGGTCATTCCACCACTGCGGAGCAAGGGTGGAGAAGGAGCAGGCTCTGGAGGCAGGGGGGAGCATAGCGGAGGTAGAGCCAGTCTTCTAGTGCAGGAGGAGCGGAGAGGTCGAGTGGGGGGTGTAGGAGATGAGGGTCTGGAGGTGGGTGCAGTCTGGTCAAGGCATCTGTAGGCTAGTACAAGAGTCTTGAACTGATGTGAGCGTGATCGGGAGCCAGTGGAGCGAGCGGAGTAGTGGAGTAGCGTGGGCGAAGGAGGCAGAGAGAACACCAGGCGGGCAGCAGAGTTCTGGATGAGCTGGAGCGACGGGTGGCGGACGCAGGGAGGCCAGCCAGGAGGGAGTTGCAGTCTAGGCGGGAGAGTACCAGGGCCTGGACCAGGAGCTGGGTATGAAGTTGGTGAGGAAGGGTCGGATTCTTCGGATGTTGCTCAGGAAGAATCGGCAAGTGCGTACCAGAGTGGAGATGTGCTGGGAATAAGAGAGGCAGGGGTCCAGGGTGACTTGAGGTTCTTAGCGGAGGAAGAGGGAGAGAGTGTGGTAGATTCCAGAGGAACAGAGATAGAGAGATCAGAGGAGGGGGAGGAGGAGGGAAAGAAAAGGAGGTCAGATTTAGAGAGGTTGAGTTTGAGGTGATGCGAGTGCATCCAGGAGGAAATAGCAGACAGACAGGTAGAGATACGGGAGGAGATGGTGAGTCAGAGGTGGGGAAGGAGAGGAAAATCTGAGCATCATCAGCATAGAAATGGTATGAGAAACCATAGGATGCGATGAGGGGCCCAGGAGCGGGTGTAGAGAGAATAGGAGAGGACCCAAGACTGACCCTTGGGGACTCCAGTTAAGAGAGGGTGAGGTGTGGAGGTTGCTCCACGCCAGGTTACCTGGTATAGAGATTGGTACACGGGATTTAAATGGGTCTGTGTTTCACGTATTTTAAAAATGTAGATTTGTATTTAGGCACGAGGAGGGCAAATCACTTCACATGCTGGTTAAATGTAATATGTGAGCACGGGGTTGCACGTAATGAATTCACGCTGGGATTCAAGTGAATAATTAATTAGTAATTGAATCCCAGCACAACAGTATAAATAGATGCACGTTTTATTCACTCGGTGTTGGGTGTTCGTGAGTGGAGAACGGGATTGAGACGAGGTAATTGTGAATTATAAAAAGAATAGTTAAAGTATCTGCTCACCGTGTTTGTCTGTCTAGTCCGTTTTAGTTCGCTCTATTTATTCTGGCCTCGCGTGCCGTGCTGTGTGTTTTTTGTGTTACAACCTTTTTATTTTCTGTTCTGTTTATTTATTAAATGCTGAGCGAGACCATTCGCTCAGCTCCACCAAACTCCACCTCTCTCTTGTTGTTTTATTTCCTGGCTCTGGTCTGACGCCACCCACCCGCCGCCTTTTGTGACAGTCCCATAGGATAAATATTCCAATTCGGTGATTTCTTCATACAGTTTGTGTAAATAACCCAGTTATTTGCGACTGCAGCCTGTCATGTAGCAAGTAATCTCAGATTCAAGTGTAACGCGTAATTAGATCAAATGTACTGTTCCTCAGAGATCTTCATAAATTGAACCGCTTGCTTCTCTATCCAGTAGGAAACATCTGGAAGCCATCATAAAACTGCATACATTATTGCTGTGTCACATAATGGCTGAGATCAGAAGCTACTAGTATCTGTAGAGAAACATTTTAATGGCTTTATCGCGTACCATTAACATATTCTAAATTATTACCCAACATTTCAAAAAAGTTTGGAAGCATTTACGTATTTAAGCTATGCAAATATATTTGTAAAGATAAAATTGAAATCCCTCATGCAAAACTAGCAACCTTGTTTTTGGTATATTTTGCCAAAAATGTAATAAAATTAAATATGTAGGAGAGACAGGTACAACATTATACAAACGCATATAGAATCACCTATCAAACACAAGAAATACAAAAGTAAATGAACCAGTGGTTCAGCACTTTACAAAGAACAAACATAACATGAATTACCTAAAATTCGTCGTTTTAGAAAAAAATAAATTAGACAATCAACAATATAAAAGACTAAAAGAAATAAATGGATAAAAAAATGGATAAATAAACTCAGTACCATGATGCCTGAAGGTTTAAATAGAAAGGAATATTAGAAAATGATTGAGTGCGAACAGCCAATCAGCTTCAGATCTAGCGGCTTCTATTTTGCATAGATGCCCGCTGGAACGCTGAAGTGCTTAACTGTGAATTACATTTTAAATCAATCCGCCGCATAAATACCGGCTTTTTTCCCTTAAGATTCTAATCTACAACTAATCTGATAACTTAAAAGCTACTTAAACATACTTTCTGACGCTGGTCTAGAGACAAAAGCGAAATCATGTATGTGACAGGACACTGTAGTGAAGGCTCAATTCGCAGCTAATGGACAACAAATCAACAGGATTGGTCCACAGCATTTTGATAAAAGGGATCACTATTTCAGGCATATTATAAATGTCAGATTTCATAACAGCTTCAATCAAAAAAAAACTGGTAACTGATACAATAAATACAAATTTTATCGAAAAATACACTGCATCAAAAAGTTAGTAATCATTTTTTTTGTGGTAAACTTACATTGAAAAAAAAAGAGTTCTACCTTTTGTTAGAAATTAAACCTTAATGCAGATGGGCAATATAGAAAGTTTTAAATGTTAGAAAAAGTCAAGGTTTCAGTTTGTTGTATATTGACTTCTATAAGTTGACGCAGAAGATAAGATACAAGTCCTGTGGCTTTGCCTAAAGGATAGCTCCTTTATTCATTCTGTCAGGTCTCTGTAGCAAAGGGTCACTGGATGATCCCTGTCACCTCCAATTATATATACATTGATTCTAGATTTCTCATTCTGGCACCCAACCGGTTATCTTCTTCCCTCAGTGTCAGTACTACTAGAAATAATATGTAATTATCTGAGATACCTTGTATCTCTACATGTTCACTCACAAGAATGTTGTTCCCTTTACCACATATCAGCTGGCATCATTTCATTTCCTTGCTCTGCATCAGCATGTCGCCCGCAGGAAAGATAACAATGAGTTGATCACCAGCATCAGCAGGACTTGCTGAAAAGACTTACACCTTGATTATTTGATAAGATGCAGTGAACTGGTTACATTACAACATAAGAACATAAGAAGAACATAAGAAAGTTTACAAACGAGAGGAGGCCATTCAGCCCATCTTGCTCGTTTGGTTGTTAGTAGCTTATTGATCCCAGAATCTCATCAAGCAGCTTCTTGAAGTATCCCAGGGTGTACGATCCTTGCTGAAAAGACTTACACCTTGATTATTTGATAAGATGCAGTGAACTGGTTACATTAAATATATTCAATATTTTGGAGCTAGAGGGAGTACCCTTTAGGACAGCTTTTTTTATTTTTTTATTTCTGAATCATATACCTAATTTCGCTCTGTTGCTTTCTTTGGGATTACAAATCCTGTAAACCAGATTTAGAGAGGAAATGCAGGACCTTAAAAGATGAAAGAGAGCAAGACACTGGAGGAGACATCTAGTGCGCTTAGAGAAACAGTCAGCCTAGCTGCTATAAAACTTTAATCAGCAGTTTAAAATGTGACTTTGATCCAAGGTATAACAAGCACTGTCCATAACTGTTCCAAAACACCTATCCAATGAACACTGTCCATAACTGTTCCAAAACACATGTTAGTCTTGGAATGTGGTTCTCGGGGTGCAAGATAGGGCTCTACCTAACATTTCCTATTTAAAGCACCAGTTTACCCTCTCTCTCTCTCTCTCTCTCTCTCTCTCTCTCTCTCTCTCTCTCTCTCATTCTTCTCTCCTTCCCTCCACCCACCCCTCTTCATCGTTCTCCTCTGGAGGGTTAGTAATCACACTTTCCCGACCTCGGTCAGGCTTCAGCCACCCTCGTCGCTCAAAGGGAGGTTCTCTCTGTGAGTCAGAGGAACCCCAGCCACACTCTATTCTTTCGCGCAGTTAATGCGCCGCTATCTCACCTCAATCAAGAGGTTCTGTCTTCTTTCAGCCTATATTCAGGATGTGGCCTGCTATACACTTCCAGAGCTAGTCCTAAACTAACTCATCTCTTTCCCTACTTCTAGGTTCCTGCTGGTGCCTCTCCGCGCCCGGCCGGGAGGCCAGTACCTCACCACATCTGAGTGCAGCTCCAGACCAGTCAGGGAACTCTTTTCTGTCATTTCTTTTCAGTTTCCTAATCATACCAAGAACCAGCTTCATAGCCCGACGGTGCCTATCATGTGTTTTCAGGTCCTCAAGGTTGCCTGAGCAACCGCCTGAGGCCGAGCCCTCATTATCTTCAATCTAAGGCCGCCGACGGTCAAGGGCCCCTCCTTTCCTATCCCTATCTCTCAAGCCCAAACTTCAAAGCAGCTTGATCACGAGCTGTTCTTTACAATCTCAAGTTTCATAAGCACCTCAAGCCCGATCATGGGCTTCTCAATACCTTTCATTGCCCTGGCTTCCGCCTCGCAAACATTTCAATGAACATTCCACTGATTGCTATTGTGGGTCTCCCTTGACCTTGATCATTATTTGCCACTTTCTTGGCATGAAAAAATAATAAGCTTCAATTTTACACAATTTATATTATGGCCATTAAGGTGTGAATATGTTTTTGTGCAAACACTAGTATGTTTATAATAGATACAATTGTTTGGTCAACATGTTACATTTTTACCTGACCAAGCTTTGCTAAAATCAAATCTGGAATAGAAGTAAACATCGATGAGTCAAGATCAGACACAAGATCAAAGCTAGGTACCATTTAAAGATCAAAACTCTTGTCCGTTAAATTATGGTTTTATAACCTGCTGTTGACCGGTTGATAAAGCCTATTCTTCACAAACCAGTAAACATTAGGGTTTGTTTCTTTCTTTCTAATCTGTTTAGGCAGATTTGATTCTGTAAATGCTCTTATAAATTAATGATGTGAATGCTGAGACTCCCCACAGTCTTTGCCAGCTCCGATCGTCCTGAGATTTGGATAAGACCAGTTATTCAATCAAAGCACATTGCTGTTGTTGACGGTGAGTTACAATGCTCAGAATACTCATGATGTATTTTAGTATTCATTTTACTCCAAATGCTGTACATACAGACCATCTCTGATGTGTGGATTCTGGTATATGATTGTTAATGTACTATATTTACCACTGCAACACATACCTAGGCAATTAGTGTGATGTATTTAAGTCTAAGGGGTCTAAGACAGTATTTTACTTGTAGCATTATTTATGATGCTCAGATATAGCATTGTGTGATTGAGTTGGATATATCATAATTCAAATAAAGACAGCGAAATGTCATTTTATCCAGTGGAAAAGCGATTGGGAATTTTAAAATGGGGCAAAAATTGGGGCACAAATCGGGGTGGGGGTGGGGGGGAATAATATTTGGACACACTAAATAAAAAAAAGATACATTCTTAAATTGAAAGGAAGAAGAAGGAAAGAAACAAATGTATATTTTGAGTCACATCACAGCAAACTCATCCAACCTTTCTGAAAAGCTGGTAAACACTGCATAGTTAACTGACCTTTTTTTAGCCCTGAAGTGCAACATTCAAGTCAAGCAGGTGTAGTAACAGATGGAAATGTTTAATCTGTAACTTGGGTTGTTGCTAGAAGTCAAGAAATATGAGAGAAACATTTAGTGATGTCCTTGGATGACCCACGTTTATAATAAATAAACTGATACATTAGAGTATATATCGAGGTATCTTAATTCTCCGGCTGCATCATCAACATTCAGTGCAAGGGGCTGTACCTGCATAGCTATGTTCCTTTTGTATTACCCAACCCTCCTGCTATCAGCTCGGCGCCCGGTGTAACCAATTGCTGCTTGGCCCGCAGCTGATCGCATTTGAGTCGTTTTGTGTACTGACAGCTATGTGCCCCCACCAAGATGGGCGACTTCCTGTTTCCGCCCACCGTCAAATCGGTCCGTCTATGGGGAAACATACCACCAATCTTACACAGCATCCTTTCCGATTGGGAGGAGATTTACAACATTGATTCTTTCTCTCTTTATCACAAATATCTATAATATATAGGAACTCTTAGGTTAAGGCAGTACGGTCACCATAGCCTTTTACAATCTATTTCTGTTTACATTTAGTATATTTTAAACTTTCTTTTTTCATTTTTAAGTTTTCCATAACAGCCTATAATATGTTTTTTGTATTTGTTTGTGTTCTTTATATTCATTCTTTGTAAGGAGATTTATAAATACCTTATTCTGTATGCAATGTGTGAACAGCACTAAACACTGCTTCGTATTTCTGTATTTGCATTTTATAGAATATTGCCAAATCTGCTGGAAATAATTCCACTGTTCTGGTAAATAGCGCTGTGTTGTAAATCATAATTCAATTTTAAATTCATTACTTCGTTCATTGCCAAAGTCAATATACGGTTCACTGAGAATCAATAATGTATTCAGATTGTCTGTTGATACTGTGAGTGCCCGTTAGACTAATGGACTTTTTTAGCAGACTGATGTACATACTATTAAAAGAATAGTTTATGAGATACCATAGTGCAAACTTGTTATCTAATAAAAAGAAGGGGGTTGTATTGGTAGTCCTGCATGCAGTTTCATACCCCGATTTAGACAAAAACGTTGGTGTGGCAATCACTGGGCACTTTAGGAACACCACCAAAATACACATTTTTGGTAGACCATAATGAAATGAGTTGTGGAAGTGTTAAACATATAACAGAAGAATTCTGAAGCAATGTGTCATTTTTAGTTCAGATTTGGTGTCTACTTTACTCAGAATGGCTCTTTTAGCCACAAAGGTTGGACATGTGAAGCCAAGTGCAAATAGTTGCTAGGTGGTATATGTAAAGAACTATGGATTTAGGGCATTCTGGTGGGTGATCAACTTGTCAAAGCATAGACTGCAACTGCAAATGGGAAAACCAATGGGTGTCATTAAGGAATGAAAAATGGCCTTTAAGACAACTGGATTGGTCGGTGTTAGGTGGGAAACAAATAGTGACTGATAGGGGAATATTAGGTCTGAAATGACTGTGACATGTGAAAGGTGTCAGTTGCTATGCACAATAACCCAAATATAAATATAAATGCAGGGGATGAGGAAGCTGACTTACAGTAACCAGAACAGCTCACATCCATTACACAAAATGGAGAGTGTTGCCATTTTATTAGTAATGAGCTTGTGCCTAATACATTCATTAGCAATAGAAACTCAGCAAGCATTTCAAAGAAGCTGCTGGCACATAGTTTACATACTATTTGTCTTGTGATTAATCTGTTGCTGTTTAGATCAATACTATATCTATCTATCTATGTATGTATCTATCTATCTATCTATCTATCTATCTATCTATCTATCTATCTATCTATCTATCTATTGCTAGAGGACTGGCACCTTGGTTATTGTATTATTTTTTACCACTATACACATGAGAATATAGGCTCTTTTACTACGTTAAACAATATACTGTAATTGTGTTATACAGTAATGCAAGGTGTACCAATTTCTAACCTAAAAAGTTTTAAAGACTTATTTGACTGTGAACATAGCTGCACAATTTTGTTGCTACTTGAAAATTAAATGATTGATGTATTCTGTATAACACTGACAAAAAAAACATTTAAAAAGAAAATATAGCAATAAACCAATTTTAAAATGCCTTCCTCACACAACAATATATATATATATACATATATATATATATATATATATATATAAATTCCACATTACTTTAAACTCCTTGATACAGGAAAAGCACAAACAAGAGCCTTTTGTTTTGGCTACCAACAGAAATAATATTTTAGTGGGAAGGACACCAAGTGAAATAGTGATTTTCGAAGCTGTCTGTTTCTGAAAGTCCTGTGACCATAAGTGACTTGTTATTTTGCTGAAATGTAATTAGAAATAAAAATCTGAAGTTAATCTTGTTTACAACTGTAATGAGGTCAGTTAAACAATTATCATCATCATACCAGGTGTAAAGTTTATTCATCTCAGGGTCTGAGGCACAGCTGCGTGGCATGTAGACTGAGTCATACAGTCAGGGGAGTGCAGGTTCGTGTCCTGGCTGTGTGAAGTTGCCTTTCTTCGCTGGTAATTCCACAGGGAGAAACACGGCAGGACTGTTTTTTTCTCACTGTGTTTCAGTGAACTGTACTGGACAGACAGCAGGTACTGTAAGCTCAAAGCACACACCTGCAAGACTTGCCTTGTCCTCCAGGGGTCGTTCGCTGGCAGACAACTGCTGTGTGAATAGAGTAGTGCATGCATCAAGCTCCATTCTCCACCGATGCATTGGTATGCCTCACCTGTTAGTCCAACATCTGTGTTGGGAACACATATATACACAACATTCTTAACACAATTTTACAATCTTGAGAACATTCAAATGATAATCATTTTAGACATTTAACTTGTGAAAAAGAAAAGGATTGTGTTGTGCATCCAGTTAATTCATTTTCCTCTGTTGAAGTTTATGAAACAATTTGCCAAAGAAAACAGAGACACATGAAAGATCCCCTGTCTACTTCTCCCTTTAATTCACTGACTTGATACCCCCTTGACATTGAACCACTACTATCTGAAGAAAAACACGTGTTTTGAGATTAACAATTGTATTTCCAACATTATTTAAAATACAATTATTGCTATACAGAAATATTATGCACAATTACCAAAACACAGTCCATATACAGTGTATTTGTAACATTGTAACATCTTCTTTCTGTTTTTGCATTTGCAGTTAACTTTGATCACTTTCAAATACTCAGAGCCATTGGAAAAGGAAGTTTTGGAAAGGTAAGTCTGAAGATTGGTGTTATTATGGGGTCTGGGGTTAGTGATGGGGTGCTCCTCTGCCATTAAAACATTTAAAATGACGCCTTGACCAGACTCAGAAATATACAGTGACAAATGTTGAAATATCAACTAATAAAAATGGCAGCCCATTTTACCATGAAAAAAAAAAACCTATAAATCCACATAAGATACACGCTGGTTGTTTCTTTATGCTTGGAGGAAGGTCGACTGACTTCTGTTTTAATGGCTCTTCAGCAGAGTGATTGTAACATTTCGCTCAGCTGTTACCTTCACTGTCTAAATGTTTTGCTTCCTGGCTGTGTCTATGCAAGAGAAAGGCAAAGGTCGCATTAACTATTTATACTGTGAGGTGCAGCTTAAATTGTTGAAAAGAGATCCCCTGCACTGTGTGTGTGTGTTGTATGTCTTTATTGGTTGTTTCCGTCTGTGTTTCTATTGGTTTCCTTCAAGTGCCTTAATTTGCATAATTGTATCACAGTGTTTATAATTTTATGTCTGCCTGTCTCCAACCAGGTCCGCTAGCTTGTCTTCAGTTCCAGTCCTGTGTGTTTCATTAATAAAAAGGGCTTTGGTTTATTTAAATGCGGTTTCCTCACCTTTCTTCCACCTACATATATAATACCCTTCTGTCTTATCATAGCATGTAGATAAATCAGATTATCAGAGGATTAGGTTGTGTATGCTAAAGTTTACACACTTGAAGTTTGAAAGATTTTTTTTACCACAAAATGTTGTATATGTGCTGTTCCATTCTGATGGTTGGGTATGTAAATGCACAGGTTTCTGTATTTTCATGGAATCAACTGACAATGCAATTTTTAATAGATTGCGAAGTCAACCTATATCTAGTTCGATAAATGTATCAAATCGATTTAATTATTAAATGTAAACGTATTGATAAAAAAAAAAAATTACCTCTCTGTGACAAGCACAAAAACCTTCTATAAAACTCACACGGACACTTTAGAAATGTTATATTATGTCTGTATTAGCAAAGGATAACTCCTTTATCATAAAAAGCTTGAGGATATGAAATGGTTTGAATTGTATTGATTGTGAAATTATGGATTCCTATGTGTAAGTGGAATTGACCTACCACTGACTTGTTGTCCAATTTTCTGTGGCATTTGATAGAAATGTCAAGCCTAATAGGAGATAAGCAGAACTATTCAAATGCTTCATCAACATTTACTTTTTTATTTCTACAATAATTGCTACAAATCGCCTTTCGATTTCCGGCTATGCAACAAAGCAGTAGTCAAGGGAGCTTCAGATAACTGATTCTTTCCCGAGAAGGATGTTTTTTGAGTCTCAGTTCTGAGGCATATAGGGTTTGAAGATTTTTTTTTGTTTTCAAGTAAAATGTGTTCTTACTTTAATGATTTGACTCCCAGTTTATAAATAAGTGAAAAGGTAGCAAATACAAAAGAACACATTTATAGCTACAAAACTTAAAATACATTTTAAACCTTAGATTTATGTATACTTGTCACGGATTGTTAAAATCTTGTAGATTAAAAAATAAACCTAGAATAAAAATTGTTTAGAGCAGGGGTTCTCAACCAGGGGTCCGCGGCCCTCTAGGGGGCCTTGAGGAGGTTTCAAGGGGTCCTCCAAAAATTATTATTATTATTATTTGTTTATTTAGCAGACGCCTTTATCCAAGGCGACTTGCAGAGACTAGGGTGTGTGAACTATGCATCAGCTGCAGAGTCACTTACAATTACGTCTCACCCGAAAGACGGAGCACAAGGAGGTTAAGTGACTTGCTCAGGGTCACACAATGAGTCAGTGGCTGAGGTGGGATTTGAACTGGGGACCTCCTGGTTACAAGCCCGTTTCTTTAACCACTGGACCACACAGCCTCCTACCAGAGAATGTGTTATGCGCAGAAATTAACATGTTCTCAGGTTAATTAGCACGTTCGGATTAAGTATGCTGTTAATTAGCACGTTCTCCGGATTAAGTATGCTGTAAGAGAGCTATTTCAGCAGGAGCACAACAGATTAAAAAAGAAGAGGAAAAATCATTGGAAATAACACACAATAAATACCAGATATGGATGCATTTTAATTCGACCATCAGCATCAAAACAACAAAGCCCACAGAATGATGATACAGAACTTCCTTCAACAAGTTCAGCCGTAAGGGCTGAAGAACAGCGAGGAGGTGGTGTTGTGAGTAAAAACATAAAGCCGTTATTAACCCTGCAAAATTAAGGAAATACGAAGACAGCTACTTGAATTTCAGTTTTATTTGTACTGAAGTGGAGATATACCTCAACCACAGTGTTTAATTTGTGCACAAGTACTGTCCAATGAATGTTTGAAACCCTCCAAGTTACAGAGACATTTAATTACCACCCATGAAATATATAAAAACAAGCAACATTCAATTTTTGAGCGAAAGGCTAAGGAGCTGCTTGACATATTCAGTAAAATGAATAAGTTGAATAAAATTATGCACTCATTTCATTGCCCAGCATGAAAGAATTGATACATTCAAAAATAAACTACAAATCTGGAAAGTTTGTGTTTGTGGGCTACAAACCCCATTAGTGAGAATATTGAAGCTAAACTGCCACCCTCTGTCCCATCAAAGCTGTTAGAAGAGCTCATTGACATTTCATCAGACAGTCCCTCAGAACCAAGTTCAGTGAAATGCCGCTGGAGACATTTTGGTGTGAGTGCTCTGATGAATACAGCACTGCTTCTTCTGCAGCACTGAAGTGTCGGTCCCATTCAGTAAGACCTACTTATGCGAAACCGGGATTTCAGCCATGACATTGATGAAAACAAAGTACCGAGCCAGGATGAACATTGACCATGACATTCGTGTGTGCTTGTGAAGATACCTCCATGTCTTGACAGAATTGTTGCTCAGCACCAGCAACAAGTTTCACATTGAGTAAGTAAAACAAAAATAATCATATGTATATGTAAACCTAAAAAGGAATAAATCTCCGGGGACCCTACAGCTTCAGCCATCTCCCCTCCAGGACTAAAAAAACACCAAAATAGTATAATTATACATAATAGGTGACATCATATAGCAAAATGCAGTGTTACAAAGGTAAGGTTGGATCCTGGAACAGTCTTTCATTGGGATGCAGGTTCCAGCTCAGCTTTTGTAAAAATGTGTAGAAATGTCTCTTTGTAAATTAACTGAAGTACCATAGGGTAGAAGATCCTGCTTGGAATATTCTGAACCCCGGTAAGTTCATCTAGCCTGTGACTAGCACTAGAACCAGCACAGCAGTCATTTCGACGGTTTTCACTTTTATTATTATTATTATTATTTATTTCTTAGCTGACGCCCTTATCCAGGGCAACTTACAATTGTTACAAGATATCACGTTATTTATTTTTATTTTTTTTTTTTTACATACAATTACCCATTTATACAGTTGGGTTTTTACTGGCGCAATCTAGGTAAAGTACCTTGCTCAAGGGTACAGCAGCAGTGTCCCCTACATGGGATTGAACCCACGACCCTCCGGTCAAGAGTCCAGAGCCCTAACCACTACTCCACACTGCTGCCCTAAAATGTAAATTACTCTGCGTGTGTGAAAGATACGCAGTTGTCCGTTCTTGACTTTTTCTAAATACATGTATTTAATACCCTGATGGCATTTGAAAGGCAGGATCGCAAAAAATAAAAAGTTCAAATACCCGCTACCTAGAACCGCCAAAGCAGTCATTTTGACTGCATTTTACAATACATTGTTTTTATTTTGTATATAACCTATTGTGGCAAAGTGGTAAAGACGTGCAGGTGAGTGCAGTGCAGAGTAATCACACAGACAACGCTGGTACAGGTGCAAGGGTGTTTATTCAATTTAATAAATGTCCAGAGCCTTAAGGCAAACCTGCAAATAATAATATTGTTGGAAGTGATACAGCGGCGTGTATCACTTCTTTTGTGTAATCCCCGGGTTTGACCCGTAACCCCAAAGTCCCGTTCAGTCACCCACACAAAACACAAAACACAGACACAGTTTGACGGTGCGTGATTCTAGTGCTCATGGTGAAAACAAAGACAGTGCTGGTAGTGAAAAGAGTGAATGGTGAAGTCTGGGTTTGTCGCCATTCGCGGCTGCAGTCCGGATCGTGCTCAGTATCCTTCAGTGGCTAAACAATACACAAGACACACAGGGTTAGACACAGACACAAAAACACTCACAGTTTCTTCACAAATACGGGCTTCTTCTTGGTTAGTTTGTTTAACCATATACAAAGGAACAGATCACTGAAGCCATGCCCCTATTTATACCCTCGCCCATGACCCCGAGAGGTTAACGAGCGCATCCGCCTCCTCCAGTCCTCGGATGCCACGCCACTTACCGTCCGGGTCACTGAGCTCGGGTGCCGTGGTTCCCTCCCCTTCCGAAATGACCGACTTCCATCTACCCTACGGAATAAATTGTCGTGCCATTTCATTAAGGGTACTCTGTTCCTCGTACACCGCCCCTCACAGGTCGAGAGGGAGATCTAACACCAAGACTCATTCGATCTCTGTCACATATCCCACCGCTCAGAGTGGAGCTGAAGGAACACTCGGCTGAACCTACCTTTCCCATTACTCCCCCCCCTCCGGGAAAAATAATCCGCATTTTGGTGGTCTTTCCTGCACGGTACCATATGGGTACATGAAGGGCTGCAATGCCAGATACCACCGAAGTTATCCGGCATTGCTGTCCTTCATTGTGCTTAACCACTTGAGTGGGGCGTGGTCAGTGACGAGATCAAATGAGTGTCCCAGCAGGTAGTATCTCAAAGAGTGAGTAGCCCATTTAATGGCCAAACACTCTTTTTCGACGACGGAGTAGTTGCGCCCCTGAGGGAGCATTTTTTACTTATGTACAGAACAGGGTGTTCTACTCCGCCTACCATTTGAGACAGGACTGCACCCAAACCGACATCCGGCATCGGTGTGGAGGATGAATCTCTTAGTGAAGTCTGGAGTAATGAGAGCAGGGGCCTGGCAAAGTCTCTGCTTAACAATATTAAACGCCCCTGACATTCTTCTGACCATTTAATTAAATTTGTGCGCTCTTTCTGGTGAGGTCAACTAAGGGATTAACCACTGTGGCATACTCGGGATAAAGCGGCGGTAATAACCGGCTAACCCCAGTAGTGACCTCACTTGAGCCTTGGTTTTGGGATTGCCGCGTCTACCAAGGCCTGGACCTTGAGACCACGGGTTTCACCCTGCCATTCCCCATTACAAATCCCAAATATTGTGTTTCTTTCTTGGCAAACGCACATTTTCGCAAGTTAGCTGTCAGCCGGGCTGCCCTTAGAGACTGAAGGACGGCTGTGATCCTAGCCAAATGCTCGCCAGGTGGAGCTGTAAATAACCACATCATCAATATACGCTGCCGCATATTCACGATGTGGGTGTAAAACCCGGTCCATCAGTCTCTGAAGGCAGCAGGCGCACCATGTAACCCAAACGGCATGGTTGTAAAATGAAACAGCCCCTCTGGTGTTGAAAATGCGGTTTTCTCTCTAGACCTCATTGAGTTAACGGGATCTGCCAATATCCCTTCGTCAGATCCAGAGTGGAAATAAACCTTGCCGTCCCCAGTCTATCTAGAAGTTCGTCGACCCGAGGCATGGGATACGCATCAAACTTGGCAATAGCGTTTACCTTGCGGAAATCAACACAGAAGCGGTTGGTGCCATCCTTTTTGGCTCAATCACCCCAAGTTCGAGCATGTCCCATACCTCTTTGCGAACGCCACTCCGTCGACTTTCCGGGATCCGATAAGGTCTCTCTCGACTGTGACACCTGGGGAGAGATAATGTCATATTCAGCAAGGTTAGTTCTACCGGGCGTGTTAGAAAAAACATCGCTAAATTCCTCAATTAACCTCGTAGTTCACGCTGCTGATCAGGAAGTAACTGTTCCCCCCATCGAAATGTTCTTTGTGCCAGAGGGTTCTAGCTCGGGCCCTAAATCATCCTCTATATTGCCTGGGGCTATAAATAAAACCTCTCTTGCCTGCCAGGGCTTTAATAAATTTATGTGATAAATTTTTTTTTTCCGGGCGATCGGGCTGTCTAATTTCGTAATTCACCTTTCCTATAGCCCGAATCACCTCATATGGCCCTTGCCATTTAGCACATAGTTTGGATTCTGATGAGGAAGTAGCAGCATTACCTTGTCTCCAGGCCGAAAAGTTCGGATTAATGCATTTTGATTGTAATGCTGCTGTTGTCGATGCTGAGCCGATCTGAGATTGTCTTGGGCCAAACGACCGACCAAATCTAGGCGATCTCTAAGTAGGAGCACATGCTGTACTACGTTTTTGGACGAGCCTTTGTGCTCCTCCCACCCTCTCTCAACAGATCGAGAATGCCATGCGAGGCTGTCGGTCGCACAAGAGCTCGAAGGGGAGAACCCTGTCGAACTCTCATGCACCTCTCTCACTGCAAAAAGGAGGTAGGGAAGAAGCGATGCCCAATGTTTTTGCTCTTGATTCACAAATCGTCTCAGCATCGCCTTTAGAGTCTGATTGAAACGTTCCACCAATCCGTCCGTCTGTGGATGATAAACCGACGTTCTGATGGGACGTATTTTTAGTAATTTATATACCTGCTGTAGCGTATTTGACAAGAAATTAGTTCCATGATCAGTCAATATCTCCTCAGGGATCCCTACTCTTGCCATAATCTGCACTAGTTCTTTGGCTATCGCAGCAGCACTAGTGGACCGCAATGGAACTGCCTCCGGGTATCGCGTTGCGTAATCTACCACCACTAAGATATGCGTATACCCGGAGTCAGAAGGTAGCAAAGGGCCGACTATGTCCACTGCAATGCGTTCAAAGGGGGTGGAGATAATCGGCAGTGGGACCAAAGGGCGGGCGACTCGACCGGCGCTACTGCGCTGGCAGTCTGGGCATGTGGCTACATATTTCGACACTTCCTTATAAAGACCCAGCCAAAAAAAAATGAGCCAATATCCGCTCCCTTGTCTTGTCAACTCCGAGGTGCCCCGCAAAAGGGATATCATGCGCCAGCCTCATGACCTCCATTCGACAAGACGGGGGAACCAATAATTGGGTTACAGGATGTCCTGTGCCCGTGGCCAGGTTTACCCTATATAGTAATTGCCCCTTGATAATGAAGTGTGGAAATACTAGTGACCCAGCGCCTTCAACATCCTTACCTTCAATGGACCGGACCTGTCCCCAAATGTGCACCAGTGATGGGTCATTTTTCTGCTCCCACACTAGGTTCACATTTGAGTGCCATGTCCGGTACCTTGAGCGGGGCGGGAGTAACATCTGCCCTTGATGGCCCAGTAACCTCGCCCTCTCGGTCACACTGCGTTCCGACCCCCTTTGACTGACGTTTTTCACCGCTATAGCAGGCTCCCACCAGCCCCCCAGCCTTGTCTCATTAACGCCCCTCCCATTTCCGCAGCCTTCTCTCTTTGTTTGTTTTTTTTTCGCCGAACAGAGGAGAGAATATTTCCGCTTGAAAGGGAAAACATTACCAATCATTTCCCCTTCTACCTTTTCTGCCACATTTGCGTGTATGGCCGGGACTGCCCTTAATTTCACCAAATCTTTGTAGTTGGGCCAGTCTCGACCCAGAATAACTGGATGTGGTAGCCTTTCCGCCACCCCAACTACCAGGTGACGTTTAATCGGACCGACCGATAAATATGCTTTTACTGTGGGGTATGTTGCCGTGTCTCCATGGATACAGGAGATCGCCACCTGACCTTGTGGCTGCCACACCATACCGCCTAAGACAGATGCTCTAATTAAGGTCTGACCACACCCGGTGTCCACTAATGCATGGGTTTTCACATTTCCAAAAATCACCTTAACAATACAAGGCCCCTCCCGACCATTTTTCCCTCGCTTACCCGCTTCAGATGCCAGATTACAGACGGCCACGTCACACTCCATCGCAGATGGGCATGACCTAGCCTGATGTCCCGGCTGGCGGCACCTAAAACAGGTAGGGGGAAAGGAGGGTATAGTGGTAAATGGTCTGTCCCGTTGTTGGTATGGCAACGGGGCAGGGGTAGCACCTCTACCCCAGCTGGGGGCCAACCTTGGTCTCCATGAAGAGGAGGCAAGGTCGCCCATTGGGGTCGGTGCTCTTGGAGGTCGTTGAACCGGTCCCAGTGGTGGGGTTGGTGGAGCAGAGAGAGGAGGTGGGGCTCGGCCGCCCGTTGAAGTGGCGGGGTGAGTAGCCCAGTCTGGGCGGATACCAGGGAGTCCTCGGTCCTTGGCGAGCTTGACTGCCTGTTCCAGGGTGTCGGGGTTGTGGCGCCAGATCCATCCTTGGGTCTCGGCGCGACCACATGACAAAACTGCTCAATAACGATGGCCTCCCCATCTGGGCAGTTGTTTTTAGCGCCGGGGTGAGCCAGTGTATCATGTGGTCACAGAGCTTCTGTGCGACCACCCTGGGGCGACGTTCGGGGACCTCCTGTACTCCCTGAACCTCACTGCGGTGCGTTCCTCCGTAATGTTAAGACGGCGGAGAATAGCCAGTTTTACCAGGTCATATTGAGCGACGTCGTCATCCCCATCGCCTGGTATGCTGCCTGCGCTTCCCCAATCAGGCAGGGTCCCAGCTGGCTTGCCCAGAACTGTCGGGGCCATGACGCGGTGGTAGCCAGCCGCTCAAATGCCACCAGGTATGCTTCTGGATCATCTTCCGCCGTCATTTTGTGCGTCCTCGCTTTGGGCCACTGTTGCGTTCTGCTGATGCTGTGGGAGGTATTGCCAGCCCGACCCTCTCGATCAGCGCGTGTACCTCTCCTCTCTCCGTCTTTCCTCCACCTCCCGTCTGCTGTCCAGCTGCTCCAGCAGCGCCGACAGTGTTGCGTAGTCCATCCTCACTTCTGACAACCACGTGTGGCAAAGTGGTAAAGACGTGCAGGTGAGTGCAGTGCAGAGTAATCACACAGACAACGTTGGTACAGGTGCAAGGGTGTTTATTCAATTTAATAAATGTCCAGAGCCTTAAGGCAAACCTGCAAATAATAATATTGTTGGAAGTGATACAGCGGCGTGTATCACTTCTTTTGTTGTAATCCCCGGGTTTGACCCGTAACCCCAAAGTCCCGTTCAGTCACCCACACAAAACACAAAACACAGACACAGTTTGACGGTGCGTGATTCTAGTGCTCGTGGTGAAAACAAAGACAGTGCTGGTAGTGAAAAGAGTGAATGGTGAAGTCGGGTTTGTCGCCATTCCTCGGCTGCAGCTCCGGATCGTGCTCAGTATCCTTCAGTGGCTAAACAATACACAAGACACACAGGGTTAGACACAGACACGAAAACACTCACAGTTTCTTCACAAATACGGGCTCCTTCTTGGTTAGTTTGTTTAACCATATACAAAGGAACAGATCACTGAAGCCATGCCCCCTATTTATACCCTCGCCCATGACCCCGAGGTTAACGAGCGCATCCGCTCCTCCAGTCCTCGGATGCCACGCCGCTTACCGTCCGGGTCACTGAGCTCGGGTGCCGTGGCTCCGCCCCCTTCCGAAATGACCGACTTCCATCTACCCTACGGAATAAATTGTCGTGCCATTTCATTAAGGGTACTCTGTTCCTCGTACACCGTGCCCTCACAGGTCGAGAGGGAGATCTAACACCAAGACTCATTCGATCTCTGTCACACCTATACAATACTCTATTTTATTTTTATATACAAGCCTGTTGTTATTTTTACTGGACCTGGCAGCCATCAATTCTTTCGTTTTGTACAAGGAATGCACCGGGGAAAATATCAGTAGGAAAGATTTCATCTTGAAGCTAGCCACAGCGCTTCGGCAAAGCTGCAGTAACTCAACCTGGATTCTGTGCTGCACCGAGTGACACACATTCAAGAGAAAACATGTTACTTTCGTTTTAAATTAAAAACTACTTTTGTTTTTACAGTTTTGTATGTACATACAGTATACCTGTTTACACACTAGTTTCTTTTGAAATGTTTAGTTTATTATAGTTATTCATTTTTTGAAGCAGTACTTTATATGTGGTAAGTTAGAAAACAAACCCTTTTATGTTTAATTGTTCATTTAAATATGGCGTTTCAGCTGTGCCGATGTTTGATATGATGTGCTTGAATAAAACTTTTGAGTTGTATCCGATAGTTTATCTTTCATTTTAATACTGATGTTGTTTAAAATGCAACCATCATAATGACTGCCGGAGGCAGTTTTAGGTATGAATATAACCGCGGCGGTTCTAGTGCTAGAGAAATAATGCGAGTGACGAAATTGAATGTCTCAGGCAAAAGTTACTGTTTGAATTGTTCTTGATCTTGAAGAATTGGCTGTGTGGCATTTAGAGAAAGCTGGCATATGGAATAGAATGAACATCACTGTATGATCAAACGGCGCTGTTTATGTGTTTATAGCTGAACATTATATTTTGGTTAAATACTGGGAACACCTGTATTATATTTATTTATTTATTTATTGCATTTATATAGCGCTTTTTTTGAGAAGTACCGTAAGCACTGTACAGTACATAGCAGAAAAATGGCGGTATTCTGAACAAGCTGCAAGCGGGATACCACATGTTTTGGGAGACCAGAAAAAGTGCATTACAATAATCAATTCTAGATGAAACAAACAAAGCCATACATTAGTCTCTTGGCATCAGATACGGAAATAATTGGTCTAGTTTGGCTATGTTTCTCAAATGGTAAAAAGCTACTTTAGTAACTTTCCTAATATGAGTCTCAAATGATAGATCAGCAAGGGTCGAGCTCATGTAATCGCACATTTCCCTTTAGTTGGTAAATGAATAAATGAATCACGGTCAAACAATTTAGATTAGCTATGAATCGTACATCAGTTACTTTGTTAAAATGTCTGTCTCCCTGTTTTGAGCCGGCTCCGTGGTCCACTTCACACCGCAAACACAAAAGGCACCAACCAGCACGGGAAGCGGCAACCCACCCCCCGTGCAGAACCAGGAAACAAGCACAGACAAATCAAAAGCCAAACTAGAAGCATCATTACCGACAAATGGGGTGATGCGTATTTCAAATGCGATATATGCTTATATATAAATAAAATGACTACGCGGATAAAAAGGCACATTTTTTCGACACCCCTTGTAAGCAGACGAGCGATCACAGTCTGCTAAGAAATAAATAATAATAATAATAATAATAATAATAATAATAATAATAATAATAATAATAATAACAGCAATGACAGACGGCACGACTCATCAAACGTTACAGGGCAGCCGAGACAGACAGTGCAGACACTCACAGGGCCCGAAACAGATACAATTCACGGTGGATATGACTATTCAAAAATGCTAGACCATTTAAATACATCGATTCAATGCACATATTTAGTTTACATTGGATTACATTAAAACAAATGCTTCATATTAATTTACATAGATATTCACATCACCTGATTTTTCAGTGGTAAATACATGAATCCTGTATAACAGTGTTCTTTACAAACTATCAATATGTAAAATGTTTTTATGGCTTTTTGACCTCTAAAAATACTACACAACATTGCATAACAGATACAACAATTCCTTAACAGACAAATAAATTCCCCTCAAAACAAGCTACAACATGCCACGTTTCTGTATATCATAAACCAAACCCATGCATTTAAAAATGACGCCCTTGCATCTCAGCAGTATACCTCGTTTCCACGGAGAGCCAACTCCAGTGGTCTCCAATGGGCCTGAATTGTCCCAGAACTCGAGTTGATGGACAAAAAGGAGACGTTCCCATGCTTTTCCGAGTTATCACGCGAGCTGGCAGGAAAAACTACCAATTTTCCCCCAGAAATACTAAAGGTAGTATTATAGTATCGTGAAACATGGGAGTACAAACGGCATTTGGAAAGACTAACTTGTAAAGTATGAATGTTATGTTGTGATTGTGTGTTACATTAACTACGGTGAAACCATCTATTTTCTTTTTGTTCTGACATCCTGATGTGTGTAACTGCTCTCGCATTCGGCTACGCCCCACGCCCCATGACATTGATGCGTCCTGATGGCGCATTGGATATGTGTCACTGGGCTGTGTCTGAAAGCTAAGCTGAAAATTCTGGATTTTTTCACAAGCAAGATGTCGCAGTCCTGAATTTGATGTCATGCACTTTAAGAAGAAGTAACAATATGACTATATTTATTATTATTATTTGTTTATTTAGCAGACGCCTTTACCCAAGGCGACTTACAGAGACTAGGCTGTGCGAACTATGCATCAGCTGCAGAGTCACTTACAATTACATCTCACCCGAAAGACGGAGCACAAGGAGGTTAAGTGACTTGCTCAGGGTCACACAATGAGTCAGTGGCTGAGGTGGGATTTGAACCGGGGACCTCCTGGTTACAAGCCAATTTCTTTAACCACTGGACCACACAGCCCTATATTTGACATCCTACCTTGTGGATTCTGTGCATGAAGTTTACTGGAACAAGAAACGTCTGGCGACAGTGATTTTTCGACGATTCCTTTAAGAACGTTTTCCTCCAGAACCCTTGATTGGTCTACGCTTGGGGAGTCAAATCCATAATGAGATGGTAAGGAACTATATCGATACGACCTGAACTAGGAAAGACATTAATGATATTATAGATTTCCTGCCTGAAAACCTTGCAAGCTTTTTAAAGTGTAAAAAGTTGTCAGGATGTTAACAATGAAAATTACAGGCATGTTATTTAAACAGATGTAGCAGCATGTGGGGATGTACAACAGTATATTTTACAGAACCCTGCTACTTAATGTATTGGATGATCAAATCACATAAATCATGAAACAAAGTGATACCTAATTAAATCTAAAATAATTAAAACTACAAACTTTGAATATTATAAGTCACAACTGGGGGAAAAAATCTGCCTAGAAATATCAAACACATTTTCTGTTTATGTTCTTTCAGTGCTGTGGCGGGCTACAGCCCTGTGTGTAAATAGGGGGCTGGGCAAAGCCCTGCTGATAAATGTATGGTTGTGTGTTTATTTAAAAAAGAAGAATGAATTATTATTATTATTATTATTATTATTATTATTATTATTATTATTATTATTATTAGTAGTAGTAGTATTATATTATGTTGGGCTGTATTAAAATAATTGTTTGTGGGGATGTACTGTTATGAGATAAAATGCATTTTTATTGTTTATTTAAAACAAGTGTTCTTGTTAAAGCCCCATCCCTGCAAACTGATGCATAATGTGGCCGTCTCCAAATTGATTAATTTGTTGTTAATTCTGAGATGGCCATGTGTATATAAACGTGTGTGTTTGTGTGTTTGAGGTGGGTTGTTGAAAGGAGAACGAGAGAGAGAGATCGGAGGAGAAAGAGAAATTAGAAATGAAAGTACAAAGAATAAAAATAAAACAATTGCTATGCATGCTGAAAAGACCAGCACCGTGCTTGTTTGGGTGGAGGTATTTGTTTTTTGTGTTACAAGACTGTTTTGTTTAAACCTTTATTTTGCTCGGTGAGCTGTATTTGTTTGAAAGTCCTTTTTGTTTCAATAAATACACGCACCAGCGCTTTCCAATGATAGTACTTGTCTGTGTCTCAACTGTATCAACTTCCTGGTCTGGGTACATCATCCACTCAGCCGCCCTGCCACACGTGGTGGATGAAGTGGGATTACGCCCACGGATCCAGGCCAAAAACAAGTACTGCAAGTACACATTATAATTTTTTGAAGAAAAGGATTTTTTTTTTTTTGTTAAGAATGGAGAGGTACGAAAGCTAGCTGAAGGACCCCAGCACCCCCCTGTGGCTGAGAACAGAGGGGAGGCATCTACTGGGGGACAGCCACCTGGTTATCCTCCTGGATTTTATCAGCCTGAACCCTGAAATCCAGCTGAAGGGGATCAGCAGAGGGTATCCAGGGCTCATGGAAGCAATGGAGAGAATGACCCAGGTCGTGGACTGGGTCTACCAGGAGCAAGAGGCGGAGCCCAGTTGGCCCGGGCCGGTGTCCCACAATGCTTCATCTGCCTGTGCTATGGGCATGAGGAGCAAAGCTGCCCGGAGGCCGACTGGGACCCAGAGACGGACCTGGTGTGGGAGGAGCCAGAGCGTCCAATGCCCAAGTGGGAGGAGCCAGAGCATCCATTGCCCAGAAGGGAGGAGCCTGAACATCCAGCGCCCAGAAGGGGGGAGTCTGATCATCCAGCGCCCAGAAGTGGGGAGCCCGAGTGTCCAGCGCCCAAGAGGGGGAAGCCCGAGTGTACAGCACCCAAGAGGGGGTAGGCTGAGCGTCCAGAGCTCAAGAGGGGGAGGATTCAGACACACATATATATGAAAAAAGAGGAAACTGTGCCAAATGACCTTACCATTCAGACAAACACATATATATGAAAAGAGAGGCAACTGCAGGGCTTGAATTTTAGCACTTTCCAAGTTGTTCCCGCATATCTTCAACTTTCAGAGATATTTTAAAACACCAAGCTACTGTATTTTTCATCCAATTTAGAATGCCTGAAATGCTACAACAGTCTCTAAGAAAGTGGGTGTCAGTTACGAAATCACTATGAGCCGCATTCTGAGTAGTTCTGGTTAAAATAAATAAATAAAAGTAGTGCTGGATATTTTAAGTGCCATGAGACTTTATTCTCTCATACGTGATTCTCGGTCACTATCTTTAAGAATTATAGAAATTCAGTACACTGCAGTAAGTAAACAGTTTTGAAAAAAAATACAATATTAAGTCTATCTAGGTGTTGTTTTGCAAGCGGTGACTTTCGCTTTAACTCTTAAAACTCAGCCCCATTCATTTTGAGGCGTCAGCGCACCGAAGGTTACGCACATATTACTCAGGCACCGTAAAAGCCACCTACCTGGTTTAAAAGTACAGACTCAGGGATTTCCAAAGACGTATTCAGTGTGTGTATGTGGTACTCCTAGCCGGAACTGCGATCACCTGAAGTTAAGCCTCTCATCATGTGACAGAGTTCACAGCTTAGGTTTCGTTTTGTCATTGCTCCGTCGTTGTAGCAGCTAGACTGAAAGAGATGGTATCGTTGGAAAGCTTAGAAGCTCAGCTCCCCAATGTTCACTTCATATTGAGGTTCAGTGGTGCAGTGTTTTTTTTTATTTATTTTTTTGAGGCATCTGTGATTACAGTATATATATATATATATATATATATATATATATATATATATATATATATATATATATATATATATATATATATATATTTTCCCGAAATAATCATGTTTGGTCACTGCTATATATATATATATAGCAGTGACTAAACATGATTATTCAGGAAAAAAAAAAATATATATTTTTTAATATATTCTCTTCATTACCACATATAGTATGCTTGATCCTGTTGCAACTTACATAATATGAAAGAAGATTTTGTGGCCTTTCGTTTGATATGTTACATGCATGCAGTACAAACTATCCAGTAGTTAAACATACATAAATGAAAAGAGTGAAAAACAGACGGAACTAGGGCTGAGTATAAAGAGTTAAAAGAAAGAAATGGAGCGTTGGTTGAAAAGAAAAGCACCCTTTTCTTCTGCTGCATGCAAAAAACTTTGCCAGGCAATGACAAAAGCAATGGAGAGTGTTCTGTCTCACAGTGATGAACAGCTGTTAGGTCTCCTGAAAGCAGATTATTTTAAAGCAACACTGGTGTGATTGATGATGCAGTGAAATATATATAGTTTTTTTATGCAAAAAAGTGCCTTTTCTTTTGCCATTCCCCCCTAAAATTTTGGAATCCCCATTGGCTGCAGCATGGGGAAAAATCCACCAACACACAAACCCTGAAAATCAAGCCCTGAACTGTGCCCAATGATCTGACCATTCAGAAAAACACACTTCTATTCATGCCACTCTGTTCATGAACAATCTTCAGGGCACCATTGTCATAATTAAAAAAAAAAAAAAAAAATCTGCTATACTGAACTTTTTAGAGGTTGTCCAACAAATTGACCTTGTTCATCTTATATCACAGGTACAGCAATCACAGGTCAGTGTGCTAAATATCTTTATTAAGTATACTGGGACAGCTTTTTGACATTTATTTAATGTTTGTTTATCAAGACTCAAGAATCCAGCAGTCCTTGAGGCCTGTGGCTAGTTAGTATGTAGGCTTCTGAATTCTGCTGCTTGCTTATTCATAATTTGTTTCTTTTCTGTCTTCCCCTTTGACAATTAGGTCTGCATTGTGCAGAAGAGGGACACCAAGAAAATGTATGCAATGAAGTATATGAATAAACAGAAATGCATTGAAAGAGATGAGGTTCGGAATGTCTTCAGAGAGCTGCAGATTATGCTAGGTCTTGAACACCCTTTCCTTGTAAATCTTTGGTAAGTAAGGACACTGTACCTTCTTAGTGCCATCAACTCCCAACATTTCTACCCCAGTAGCTAAGACAATGCAATTATTTACAGTCATTGCTGTAATGCACACAGAAGTTCTGGTACCATGGGACACACACACCCATGTAATAACATGGTAATAACTATGTAATTAACAAAGCGGCATATGGTGAAAGTATGGGAAAGCTCAAGCAAGCAGTAAAGCACAAAGAAGTTTGATTAAAACATGATAAAAAACAAAACAAGGTAAAGCACCACAAATATGGTTCCCATTATAAGAATAAACATATAAGAATAAACTGTTTTATGGAATGTTTTGTTAAGGGCTATTTACAGTCTACCTTTATTCAACTGTTTTAGAGTTTCAAAGAACTGTTTAAACTAGGAAGATGTTTATAAACACTAATGTATACTATATATGCTACATTATTAGTTGTGCATTTTGAAGTACATGTAAAAGGCCAGATGGTCCTACAGAAAGATTGTTGTCAGATGGTTGTTTAGTTTTAAAATGCCTCTTTTTTTAATTTGCTTCAGGAAAAAAAAACATATCAAAACATATGGAACTTGTACCTAAAATGATCACAGCTTCCAGTCTATTAAATGGCATGTACACAGTTTTACTTTTCTATTGAACCCTCATTAAACATTTAATTTCCTCATTAGTACCTTTTAACGGATGGTTTGGATTGAGCAACAAAGCACTAACATAGTTTAATCACTCCCATAGGCCTATTTGGAGAGTCTAAAGGTCAGCTGTACAGAAATGGCAGTGAAAAAGGATTCCATGCTTTGCTACTGTTTCCAACCAGTGGATCTATTGACACTGAAATCACATTGTAATTGACCTATTCTGTATGTTATTTACTGTAAAGGGCATATTATCATTATACTATAAATATATACATTTTAACATGACATGAATATTGTAGAATGAAGGGTATACTTAAAAGCAAAGGTGCATTATAACCTTGCTGTTATTACATTATATTTACAATATTCAATAGATATACAGAACACAAAGCCCTGCATTATGAAACCACTTAAATCCATAGTTTTTAAATTTTAATAGTAGTTGTACTGTACCATAGGTACTAGTTACACATTTCTTACAGTGTTTATTCCAAGAATTTTGAAAATTATATGATGGATAGCTAAAGTTTCCATTGGTATATGTATTGTAATGACCTTAAACTATGTGCTTTTCTCTTTTAATTATGTTATTACTGTTTAATACGCAAGGTCATTTTAGTCAATCAAAGCACATATAGACAAGTATTTATTCCTTAAACTGCACCAGCCACCACTGAGCTCATATTCTGTCTTTTCTATTATAAAATATCTTAGTGTATTATTATTATTATTATTATTATTATTTATTTCTTAGCAGACGCCCTTATCCAGGGCGACTTACAATCGTAAGCAAATACATTTCAAGTGTTACAATACAATACAATACAATAAGAGCAAGTGTAGAAAGTTAATCTTTTGTATTATTGCAGGCCATATACAACTTGAAATGTGGCTGTGTGGTTCAAATCCCGGCTCACTCACTGACTCACAGTGTGACCCTGAGCAATTCACTTAACCTCCATGTGCTCTGTCTTTCAGGTGAGACGTTGTTGTGACTCTGCAGCTGCTGCATAGTTCACAAACTCTAGTCTGTAAGTCGCCTTGGATAAAGGTGTCTGCTAAATAATAATAATAATAATAATAATAATAATAATAATAATAATAATAATAATCCAGTAGCATCACCTGTTGACCTCAGGAATTATTAGACATGGCCAGCACAAATAGTTGCCACTTGCGGTGTGTATATATTACCTTGGTAACCAGGAGGTCCTGTATGATTATTATATATACGGTACATAATAATAATAATAATAATAATAATAAACTTTATTTTGTATAGCGCCCTTAAAAGCAATCATCTCAGAGCGCTTCATTACATGGTACATTGTGGCAAAGTGTTTGCTGATTAGATACAGGTGCAGAGGTGATGCAGTGCAGGAATAAACAGACAGAGATTTGTAATCCGGTATGGAAAAATATACTTTTTTTCGTTATAATCCAGATCTGGTGACCAAATAATAAACTTGGGTTATACACAGCGATGCGTAAAAAACAGAGAACAGTAACAGGGATTGCAGCCCTAAACAATAAACACAGTATCTCTCCCACAATATACAACCACGGTCACCAGTCCTGGACGCGTGCTGTAGTGCTTGTGATGGGTGATACAGTTTAAAGAGTGACAAATAGTGCAGTGCTGTTCGGGTTCAGTGCTGGCTCTTAGCGACAGCTCCGGAACGTGTTAGCCATCTATAAACCCACAAGGAACAATTATAGACAAACAAACAAAACAAACACTCACGATACTTTTAATACACAGTGCACGGGTCCTTCCGGGTCTATTTTGAAACCAAAAGCGAAGGAAAAGATTTACAATTTTCCGGCCCCTTTTATGCGATTATGCATGACCCCTTGGTAAATGACTCAGCTGACTCTATTGCCTGCAGCTGCTACCTTGTTTAGCTTCCAGGTCAATACGTTCCCGCACCGGAGTCTCGTCTTTTTCCAGGCTGAGTGACTTCCCGACCCAGGGAATGAACTGTGAGGTCAACCTGTCCAAAGCCTTTCCCTTGCGCTACTTAGTACCCTCACAGGTCGAGAGGGAGATTTACAACCAGAACTCATTATATTTCCGTCACATACATACATTTGCAACAACAATTGAATAGGTCCATTGTCACCCAGTAATATACCTGGCATTGACTGTTGGTACTGAGGCTGTGTTCACACTGGGTCAGTTCAGAGGGTTAGGTCAGCACTCGGTATAGTTTGGTACGTTTGGTGTGAACGTCTTGGGAAATGAACCGTACCGACTCCACTAAAGAGGTTGTTTCTGTCTGTTTGGCAAACGAACCGAGTCTGGTTCGCTTGCTAAATCTCAATGTGAAAAACTGGTGGACTCGGTCGTTTTGCATTTCGGAAATAAACTATACAAGGAAATAAACATTTTGTGTGTAGTTTAGTTCATATTCTGAGGAAACAAGTAGAGCAAAAAAAAAACAAAATGTCTTGGGGAACTACATTAGGGTTGTTCCAGTTTTCAGCCATATTTTTTTGTCTTGGTCAGAAACAGTAACATTGTTAAATCGTCCCAGTTTTGCTATTGTATTCACATTTGTAGTGTACTAAACAGTACCAGTGTGCTCAGCAAGTTAACAGCAGAGTAATTTGTTAGGCTGTGTTAGCGCCATTCAAAAATAAAAGAAAACAATTTTATGGATTATTTCTTTAATGATTATGGTTATGTGTATATCACTTGTTTAAATAGTAATAGCTGATCTATTTTTTTCTAATCCTCCTTTTTGTATATTTAATATGTTTTGATTAGATGACAATAGAAACAAAACACTGGGTTGTTATGATCTGCAATAAATACACCCAATGTTTAATTTATAAATTATGATTATGTTATTATATACTGTTATTTTAATGACTTCAGAGTTGCTATGGCAACAGTGAATTGAAGGAAAAAAAAACACCCCAGCAGTTTTTCACTCTGGAAATCTGGTAACCCTAAACTGCATGGACAGTGCAAGAAACTGATATACTGATAGAAAATCCAGACCAAACTGGACAAAGCTCACAAAAAGAGTTACATTACTTTGTTTAATGCCTACAGTTGAAGAATAGTGCATTTGGGAAAAGGACCAAAAAAAAACAACAAACTCGGCCCCTTTGCTCACAGATAAGTGTGAACAGCAAGCAAATCGATACATTGTTTCAAGCGAAACTAACCAGACTGAGTCCATTTGAAAGAGACCCAGCGTGAATGCAGCCTTAGAGGGTATATTAATGGTGCTGCAATAAATTATAAAGTATCATAGTGTACAAAGTTCATATGTTTTATTATTATGATAACTATGCTTCCTAGCCCAGGAAAACTGCAAGCCATGTAATTATGCAACTTTAAGAGTATGCTGTGTGACTCAATTAGCATAACATATATAAATAAATTATGTTAATATAATCTGATTTAAAAACACAAATTAGGTTAATTATTTTTCCAGTAGCAAACAATGTCATTCATACATTAGCATACATGTATGAATCACTTACGCTCATCACATTACCTCACACAGTTTTCCACCATATCACTGAATGAAGGTACTACAAGACTCATTTTTTATAACACTTGAGTACATTTACTCTATACAAACTGCAGGAAAATGCAAATTGGACCTCACTCGAATATAATCGCTCGCAATTATGCCCATTGTTTTCAATTTCCATTTTGCTTCCTGAGTTCCTAGAGATATTCATACTTTGCCCAAGACAGACACCTATTTGGCTCACACAATTATAGTTACTATAGTGCATACATAGAAACATAAACTTCTTAACATATAACACAGAAAAGCGAGCTAATTAACATGATTATACCTTTATTGACAAAAATAAATGAACCCAAAAGGCAATCTGTAGATATTCTATTGGCCTTTTAAATCATTTCTTATATCTAAATAACATTATTGAAACACATATTGTAATACTCAGTGTAGCAATATGTAGTGTGTTATTTAATTTAGATTAAAAGACTGGGAGTTTTACCAATACATTATCTTGCTAGATGAACAAGGAACACTATAAGAAAATCTTGAAAGAATCCTAATAATTTAGGTTTGCCCATTATTTTCACAGGCCGTCGGCTGTTTGAGAAGGCAGTCTCAAGTGTTGCAGCAGAATGAAGGAGCCACTGAATTACTTTGGATTCAATCAAGTCTTTTTTCAATGTTTTGCTTTGAGCTGATAAGAGGCTTAGGGAAGTAAAATTACACGGTGTTGTACAAAAAAAAAAGTAATCGCAGTGTGACCGATTTATCCACAAAGACTGTATATTTATTTGCCCGAATAATCTCTTTTTCATCAGTGAATGTTAGATTTGTTCTCTTTCCACCTCTCAGTTCCCCAGTTACAATTATTGTCAAGAACAATAAGATACTGAATGTAGATTAAATCCGAAGCATTGAGTTTACGAAAAAAATGTATATCTTTATTAAAGAACCAGACATTCATGAAATAGCCTTATGTTATATTCTATTGTAGTGATATATTTTTTAATTTCATAGTGCACTGCTTCAGAGCACTTTCCAATTCCTTTTGATTAACCTCAAAAATGGTTTATTTAAAGCAGTAGAGATTACACTGTGTTATTCACATATTAAACTCATTATTAATTTTTGCTTAAATTGTGCTGTCTAGTATAACATTGTATTTTTTCTAAAGAACAGTTTGGTGGATTTATATAGTATATGATGACAAAAAGGTTTTTAACCAGCTGCAGTTATAACAGGAAAATGTAGTACCTTCATCAAAGTGTACTGTATTCTTCAGCCGGCCCCCCACCGCCTGAAGATCACTACAGATGACCTTTGATGGGCTGAATGGCCTTTTCTCATTCCCAACTTTGCTTATGTTCTTACAGTGCACACTTTAGGGTTTTGGAATTCTCCTAAAAATACACCATGAAACGCTCATAGCTGCTGAAATACAAATTCATTGCTGTTTTATTAAGCTTACTTATTTCATTTTTTTTGTTCATTTGCTCAGACATCTTGAACATAAGAACGTACGCAAAGTTGAGAACGAGAAAAGGCCATTTGGCCCACCAAAGGTCATCCCTTGTTAGCACACAATTTTTCCCCACTGGGGGGGACTAATTTAAAAGCACAGAATCTAGTCATTTTTTAAAATATCCTCAGTGTTTTAGATCCTACTACTTCACCTGGTAGGCTATGTCATGCATGTATAACTCGCTGTGTAAAAGGTGCTTCCTACCTTCTGTTCTAAACTTACTTTTTACTTAGTTTCCATTTATGCCCTCTTGTTCTTCTCTCTGTGCTAAATTTTATGTAGTGTCTTGGGTGTATTGGAGACATAATGTTGTGAAACAGCAATCTGCGATCCTGCACAGTCTGCAGCACAACCCCATAGCCAAGCAAATTCTGATCAGGAATTGCATTCAATTGAGGTGTTGGCGCTATCCATGTCTTTTTCTGTTTTTTTTTTTAAATGATACGTCACATACCACTAGTTTGATCTGAACTGAAGGATCTACGAGTTTGGTGGATTTATATAGTATATGATGACAAAAAGGTTTTTAACCAGCTGCAGTTATAACAGGAAAATGTAGTACCTTCATCAAAGTGTACTGTATTCTTCAGCCGGCCCCCCACCGCCTGAAGATCACTACAGATGACCTTTGATGGGCTGAATGGCCTTTTCTCATTCCCAACTTTGCTTATGTTCTTACAGTGCACACTTTAGGGTTTTGGAATTCTCCTAAAAATACACCATGAAACGCTCATAGCTGCTGAAATACAAATTCATTGCTGTTTTATTAAGCTTACTTATTTCATTTTTTTTGTTCATTTGCTCAGACATCTTGAACATAAGAAACGTCGCATAAAGTTGAGAACGAGAAAAGGCCATTTGGCCCACCAAAGGTCATCCCCTTGTTAGCACACAATTTTTTTCCCCACTGGGGGGGACTAATTTAAAAGCACAGAATCTAGTCATTTTTTAAAATATCCTCAGTGTTTTAGATCCTACTACTTCACCTGGTAGGCTATGTCATGCATGTATAACTCGCTGTGTAAAAAGGTGCTTCCTACCTTCTGTTCTAAACTTACTTTTACTTAGTTTCCATTTATGCCCTCTTGTTCTTCTCTCTGTGCTAAATTTTATGTAGTGTCTTGGGTGTATTGGAGACATAATGTTGTGAAACAGCAATCTGCGATCCTGCACAGTCTGCAGCACAACCCCATAGCCAAGCAAATTCTGATCAGGAATTGCATTCAATTGAGGTGTTTATCTATCCATGTCTTTTTCTGGTTTTTTTTTAAATGATACGTCACATACCACTAGTTTGATCTGAACTGAAGGATCTACGAGTTATTGTACCCCTAAATAAACATATTGTACCATTTTTTTTTTAATTTTTATAGCAGGATAACAGTATTTGGAATCTCAATGGAAGTGAATGGCGGAGTGATTTCTTTGGTTATATAAACTCCAATTAAGTGATTTTGACACAGCACTAATTCTCACATAGAGTAAAACTAAAAGCATGTATACAATTAGCCCATTACAAACAGAAGACCACCAGCAATTAAATTGCAAGCAATATTTTATTTCAACACATAGGTATTGATGTCCTTGGAAACTCGTCATCACTAAAATGACCGTAGATGTTAAAGCAAGAAGATTAATCAGTGCCATTTACATTGCGATTGCCATAGTACTTATCTCTGTGGTTGCTTTTCTATTTCAATACAGATATTATTTGTAGATTGTGTGAGAAGAGAGTAATATACCTAGGTCTGCCTAATTGACCTTCACCTACATTTGAGAAGCTGTAACAATCGAAGCAGAAAAAAAAGCAGCTTCCAAAAGGCACTCTCTGTGCCACTGTGTCTTGACTCAATGCACGGAGATTACAGTACATCTAAATTCCCTGCACTCCAGTTTCTCAAGCAGATTTTTTTTTTTTCTGGGAATGGGCCAGTGAGAGACTGAATTTTAAATCATGGGGTGTCCTGATATCCTTTTAATATCTATAACCTCCTATTTCCTAGTTTACTACATTATCAGGTATGGTATGCTAAAACTGTGTCTAGAATCCACCCCCCAAAGTAACGTTTGGTATGACCCTGTTGTTCCAAAATAATGATAGATTGTAATGGGCACATTCCACTCCATGCTTTTAATTACAAAGTATATTTGGCACCCTTTTTCTTAAAGGAGAAACAATTCCTATAACTGTAATGTAAGAGCACTGGACACCATTAGTTTCCTGTGATGTGCATAATGTATCATGTGTAAATCTGAGTTGTGGTGGTCTTTGCTTGTCCCAAAGTGATGTATTGTTCTGTACTTGTGAGTTTGCCTATTGCAGTTGTAACGGGCTATTTTGTGTGATGAACTACCATTACAAATTTTAAAAAAAAAGTCTGTTAGGGACTATTTTAAAAATAGATTCTGTACTTGTGTTTGTTGTTGTGCAAAACTGTATATCTTTTTTCTTTGCAGGTACTCCTTCCAGGATGAAGAGGATATGTTCATGGTAGTGGATCTTCTACTAGGAGGGGACCTGCGCTACCACTTACAGCAGAATGTACATTTTACAGAAGAAACTGTGAAAATGTATATCTGTGAATTATCACTAGCCCTGTACTACTTGCAATGCTGTCATATAATCCATAGGTGAGTACCTTACAATTACTTGCTTATATTCCCTGCTGCTAGTGGTACTTGTATTGACTGTCCACAGGAGACATGTATGTAATATGTAAAACAGCTCTTATGTAACTCTTTTACAATATGTAATTTGGGTCAGCTTTCTGTGTGACCTAAGATTGCACTCTTTTTCATCGCTTAATCATTGGACAGTTGGCTCATTAAAACGTCACAGACCACAATTATTATACTTAATGTTATTACTGCCCAAGATTTATATCTAACCCTAACCCTAACCTTAACATGAACTTCATTGTGAGGCTAGATATCCTGTCCCTCCAGGCAAAATGCCAAACTGTAATGTATTGAGGATTCAAAAGATACCTGGACACTGGACAGACAAAGAGCATAAGTGTTCCCTCTAAATACAAATGCTAATTTCCAAAACCAACCCTAACCCGAACCCTTTTAATGCAAAGAATTTAACAGGAGGATACTAGTTGTGAGCTTCAAATGGTCATAAAGGTATTTTTTCATGAATAGTACCACCAGGTTTTCTGATTGTTACAACAATCAAAGAACAAAACTGTACAAAGTAGCAAATGTTCAGGTAAGTTATGGTTGCTTTAAACTGGCTACCAATTAGCGGGGTAGCAGTCACACAACATCACAAACCAAAAATACATCAGCAAAAAAAAAAAAATGAAGAAACAGGAAATCAGTAAGAACACATGAGCAAAATCATCAGGTGGTATAAATGATCAAACCATGACAATGAGCTACAGATGGCAGTGATTGACAGGTTGTTTTATTTATTTGTTTTTATAATTCCTATTACAGTTTGTTTGTTTTCTATTTAGGGTGCAAAAATATGTTTAATATGTTATATAGAGCACAGTATTAGGATGAACCAGACCATGAATATATTATGGGGAATGATCTAGAATGGGCCCAAATGTCCTATAGTTTGTTCTGCAGTTAGGTGAACTGGCTCCCTGATTTCACTCTGTTATGAAGGCAAACCGTTGCAGGTTAAGCCTGAGGGGTGCTCTCGCTATCATATTAAAGTGTTAAAGAAAATTCTGCAGTGTTTACAGGGAATTACTTACTGCTACATAGGGCCCATTGAGTTTAATTTCACAATATGTAATAACCTATTTTTAGGTCTCTCTGTATGAGTGCTGCACTGTTGAGATTTATCTGTGCTGGCCCTGTGGGCACAAAGTGAAAAACAAATCTAATCTAAACCTATGTGTCTGTAAGAGAAGTGATCATATCAATCTAGACTTATCATTAATACTGGAAAATCTCAACTTTCTGCTTGAATTTTCCTTGATACCACATTTCTTTGGACTTGAAGACAACTACACACATTATAAAAAATGATGCTGGAGAAAAATGTCATGCTGCTTTCACAAACAGTAACTGTAGATGGAAAGCAGCACTATTGCATCTGACAACAAGTAATATTAAGATTATTCCTGGACAGGCTAATACATGCATTTGTTCACAGCACCAAATGAAGAATAAATACAAATAAAAGCTATCCATTCTTAAACAGTTGCTGATAACATTTCTTAATTTGATTTCATATCTCGGTCCTGGTGATAAATTTGTAATTTTCAATATCCTGTTCTCAACAAAGCCACTGTATCCTATTGCTGTCAATATGTCCAGGGACATTAGGTTACACAGCCAGTTTCATGCATCTGTTACCATTGGCAGCTGCTCTTTTTTGTTTGTTGATATGCAAAACCCATTACATAGAGGCTTTTCACTATGTAAAGATTCTAATTTTTTTGTGGCTGTTTGTAGTATCAAGTGGGTACTTTTGACCGTATGCTCAGGTAATACATATTTATTTAATTCTTATAGGACTCCTGATATATAATATGTTAATTGCCTGAACAAGGAGCATACATGTGGCACAATGGAATTCCATTAGCAAATGCTGCTTTATTGAGAAAAGTGAATCGAGAGGAACGGTAGTTCCTTGCGCCAAGTTACAGCGAAGCGTGAGAACTGCCAGTGACCGCACGGATATTTTACCTGTTTCCAGGGTATTGGTGCAGCAAAAGTAAATCAGCCAAAAGCACCACTCCACATTTAATTTGCAACACTCTTACGTGGAATGTAGAAAAAAAAGTAAAAACCTGTCATGCAGTAAGATAAATAAGTCGCCAAAGGAAGGTAAAGATGTCCATCTCCTCCTTTTCTCCAGACATATTTTTTTTGCAGATTTTTTGCAGACTCTAGGAACTTATAGCCATGCATATGTTTATTACAAGATATCCGAGTTTAAGGACAATTAATGTATTTTGTCAACATGGAGATATACTGGGGAACACACTTATTCTGACGTCTGTATCATGTATATTAAACGATTTATTGATATTTTAAAATGGACTAGTCGCACACATCGCAGGCAAAAAAATAAATAAGTTGAAGACCCCAGGCACTTTTATCCACGATATGTAACAGGATATCCAATTGTAATGACAATTAACTTGTTTTGTCAACATGAAAATATACTAGAGAATGCACTTATTGTGACGTCCGTCTATCATTTATATTAAATGATTTATTTCTGTTTAAAAATGGAACATTTGCCTGCAAAAAAAAATCTATATAAATAAAAAAGTCTGGTATATGTGGGATTTGAACCTAAATCCTTCAGTTTGCAAGCCTGTTGTGTTAATAACCGTCAGTGCTACACCATTAGTTGAGACAAGCAATATTTTGAAAGATGAAGTCAGCCAGCTGAGAATTCTCCAGACATATTTTTGCGATTTCTAGAGCCATCATTCATCTTCATCATCCTCATTCTGAGATTTTGAGCTGGAGTTCTGAACATTTTTGGTTTCCTGCGAGTGTAACGCTCATTGTTGTCCCTATTGGAACAAGCAAGTACGGTTTCCTCTCTCTATACTAGTCGATGAGAGTAATGTTATTTGTGGTCCCAGCTGGACAAAAAAAAAAAGAACATCATTTCTGAGAATTAGCTATGCTGAAGGATAGCCCTATATATTTGGTAAAAGTAAAACACAAATAAATTAATACATTAATGTAAATATTGAAATAAATGAATACAAATACATTTATGTATTTATCTATTTAACTTGACATTTATTTATTTATTTTTCACTATCATAACAGTGACGTATGTTTTCAGTTTTGACTGCGTCCCTTCAGATGTCCCTAATTAATACTGTAGAAGGTGGAGACACAGAAGTGTAGCTTTAATCGGTTGATCAATACATTTCTCCATGAATAGTTTTGTAAAAAATACCAAGGAAAATGTAAAACATACAAAGTGATGATAGTTAGGTAATGTTAGGTTAGAGTCAATGGATTTATTTTGTTATCTCTGTTGTTTAAACAAGGGGAATAATGGTTAACACTAGTGCCATATTTTGTTGCTGAGCAAAAAAAGACAAAAACAACCATAATAATGTACTATTAATAATATTTTTGAAAATAATCAAACCAAAATAAATAAACTAGGGTAATACACCATAAACATTAATCACAGCCCATGAAGAAATATAAACGTGAGTATCAACAAAGTAGGACTTATCAAGTACTTCCAAGATGACTTTAATTGTGAAGCCAATCAAAATAACTTATTGCTCCACATTTGCTCAATTAATTGTATGAATGTTTATTTTTTTCCAGAAACACTCAATTGATTTGGGTCTGTGGAAGGGTGGTGGGTAATTCACTGACACACAGGACACAGAGAAGTAATTTAGGAACACCGCACAGGTGCCCAGTTTTATTATGGGAGCTTAATTTCTTTTCAGCCATGAGGGAAGGCTTGTTGTCTGTGGTCTGCCGTTACCAACTATGGTAGCAACAGAGCCACAACTATACCGGGGCGGTACAGGATACAGAGTTTCAATCAAAACAATAATCAAAAGGCGAAAGGAACAGTGAAAATAAAACACAGTAAACAAAACTACAAATAAAGGTGCTGCGCTTCGGCAGCTTCACCCCAACCGTCGCTACCCGCACGCCCGGTCTCAGATCCTACACTAGCGGCTCCCTCAGCCTGCTATACACTGTTTACGGGGTTGCCCAAGGGTTTTCCCTTACCACCGCTAATTCTTTATTTATTTATTTATTTTTCTTGTTGGGATTTCAAGTCCCTGCAGCTTTTTTCCTCCGCTTCAAGACACCTTTTTCGTCTCAGAGGGCAGACCTGAGGGAACAGCAGAATGTTTACTTATAGGGCCAGCAATTCCCCCCCAAGACCCGCCTCTCAGCCACTCAGAGAGAAGGAAAGCCCGCACACCACTCTCCCACCTCTCCGTGTCACTGCCATGACTGACAGGCGGATATTGACGGGCTGCTGCCCTCTCCCTGCAGCACTATGAACACATCAGAAGAGTCAGCACAGGTCTCCCCTGTTACAGGGTCCTACATATTAATTAGAAATGTTAAAAGTTCTGTAGTCTTAGAACTCCGAAGAATATGGTGTCAGTTCTGAATAGTTGACATCACAATAAAGAACAGCTCTGAAGGACTGTAGGTGTGATGTATTGCAGTTTTCAGCCTATTGGATAGGATATACAGTACCTGATTGTGCATGGATTGGCATTTTCCTAACATGACACCCAGTCCAAAACCCCTTCACGCCATCATAGATTTTGAAACAACAAGTATGTTCTTTTTTATTTTTTACATGTAATATAAATAGTCATTCATCTTTTGACTATATACATGTAACAATATGCTTTCCGTCATTTCATTATGCAAGGGCATTTTAATCACCTTTTTTGTAGCTCTTCTCTTGTTGGATTTATGCACAACTGATAAGTGTATCAAAAACACCAGCTCAATTGTCAAGAAAAGCATGTGATCAGATTACAAATAGGTCTTTCTAAGAACAGATAGAATTGGAATCTTGCAATGAATAAACAGAACTTGGAATTAAAACTGGAAAGGACAGACATGTTTTACCATACGGTTAGTTTACTATACATTATGTAGTGAGCCATTGGTGTTGTCAAGGTTAAAACAAGCAGGTGCGATTATAGACAAATTATATTGTATTGTATATCACAACAGAATTTTGAAGATGGTTATAAATGAAAAAAAGACCTTGGAGTTTATGTTGACTCAGAAATGTCTTCATCTAGACAATGTGGGGAAGCTATAAAAAAGGCCAACAAGATGCTCGGATATATTGTGAGAAGTGTTGAATTTAAATCAAGGGAAGTAATGTTAAAACTTTACAATGCATTAGTAAGACCTCACCTAGAATATTGTGTTCAGTTCTGAATAGGCACTTGAATAGGCACTAGAAACAAAAAATCTGTGTCCATTTTTGATGGTGAATCAGGCACATATTTTAAAAGAATCACATCTCCCTCACAATTGGCTGATTAAGTCAGTCGCCCTTGTGATGAAGAGAAGGATGATGACGAAGAAGACAGCAAAAATGCATCCTACGACTGTGGACATAAACACAGGTTTAAAACTGTTTTGTATATCAGTCAGTGCAGAGACCCAGGGATTGGAATGAACGACTGCCATTGCAACTTGCTTAGTATGGCATTTTGTGCTCTGGGGTGACATTGTAAAATTGCAGGGAAAAAAAAGGTGTATGTTAAGCCAGGGGTTCCCAAACATTTTACCCAAGGCCCACCTGTTCAGCTGCATTAGGCTCTCATGCCCACTATTAGCACTCCTTGGGAAAATGTCAAATTAAAAACATTTGTTATGTTTAAACTTGTAACATTATAAGTAACCTAATTTAAACTGCCCTTTATTCATTTTAATAAATATTGTGAAAGATGGAAATCACATAGAATATGCACTGAGTGAAAATAACATTTTTTGAAACACTTTAATTTTAGTAAATAAAATAAATTGCAAAAACTAAACAGACGTTTTTTATCAAACCTTTAAATTAGGAACCTTTTGTATAATTGAACATTTTAGAAATTCAGTTATTTTTCTTGGGGGTGCTGGAATGTGTGTCCATGGTTTTCTTGTGTCTCTGACTTAACTGGGGAGGTTAATCAAGGCTGCACTGCCAGATTTTCACTTTGCAATGCCCCACCACATTTTTGAAGTAACCAGCAAAAGTTTTTTTTTTTTTTTAACAAGCCAAACAAACACACTTGCATTTAAGATTTAATATATATTACAAAATCATAAATCACGTGCTACATTTATTTAAAATAAAAAGGGTAATGTTAAAAACGATGTATTTATTTATCTTTGCTTATCTTTGCTTATTTTTTCTCACAATTTACATCACCAGATCTGCTGTTTTTTTTCTTGTTTTTTTAAATCTGATGAGATCAAAATGTCGTGTACAATTAAATTATCCATAACTGTCAGTGGATACAGTCCTTAAAAATGCATTTAAAAACAAAAACAATTCTAATTGTACTGATACAGTTCTTAAATTGATGACGAATAAAAAATAACTGAGTGTTTGTGTGCCTTGTGGTAAAGTTCTGTGCTGGTGATGACTCTATAATTGAAAAGAATAGAAAAAAAAACATGCATGATAAAAATAGCCAAAAATAACCAAACCACTAAAGACAACATTTACCCACTAGATGCTTTCAAAACAAGCCAAATTGGGCTGGAAACCACCAATCTGGCAGCACTGATCAGGGGAGTAGGCTATAAAATTTGCATGCAAGACGCCTGCATTACCTATTACATGTTACCTCAAGTTCAATACACAAATAAAACACGAATTTGTATCATTTTGGTTTAAGACAATCTGTATTTTAATTGCCATTCCGGTGCTTTCAGATTTAGGACTACACCACTGATGGTAAATTGGCATATCACAAATACATAATTTCTTTAAAAAAAAGCAGAATGACACAGAAGCCAACATGACTGAAACTGTGGGAAGAATAAAGCAATGAAAAAAAAAAGTTGGCAAACAGAGAAGGTATATTTAATGCATCCAAAAAATTGAAATGTTATCTAACTCTAGGAAACATAGCTGTTGTGACATGTGGTTTTGTTGTCAGTCATACTAATTTGCATTTATTTTAAACATTCGTGGAAGCATTTGAATAAGTGCTGAGATCTACTTACAAACCCTCATGAAATATTGTTCCTTCCGTAGTCATTCACTGCCAACAGTCTGAAATAGTTGGCAATAAATACTGAAAATAATCCTGAGTGAAGATGTTTTTCTTTAGGTTTTGGGGGTTTACGAAAAGAAAGGCTAACAATGAAGAATGAGCTACAGTATAACAACAAAATGTAATGAACCCAATTATAAACTTGGCTGGCCTTGTACAATGGTGAAACTATAAGAACCCCCCCACTCCTCCATTGCTCCTCCTATATGAATCCTCCCCTTCCCACTGTACTTTCCAGAAATTGGTCTCTCCCCTGGCCATCCCATCATAATAAAGTGATCGCACATCATGTTCTCTGAAGAATCAAGGTTGTAGTTCGACTTTAGAGGTGGTTGTGTCCAGATATTTCTGATACTGCAGGTACAGTCAAATACACACAAAATGTTTTTGTTTTTAAACGTGTGTTTAATAAAAACAACTGAAGCGATGTCTTGGAGTCTGGTTAAACATTTTCTTTATGGTTTTTCTTTTTTCAATTTCCTGCCTCAGGACAATCTCCTGGGTTGTGTGGTGCTGGCAGAAGGTGTTAGGAGGTTTAAATGTGGCACTGTGGCTTGTTTCCAGATTTCTGATATTGGGTTTAATGTCAATATCTAAGTGTTTCTGGGGAAGGGGACAACATTACATACAAAGGGGGCAGTCATTTGAATTTTTTGTAAATTGTATTGAAGGTAGCTATAAATACTACACAGTTCTACCAAAACCTCAGCATAGCATACCTAAGAACTGTGTCCCACTCTGAGATGTACAACCAAGGTCCCATCTGGTATAAGCAATTTACTTAAAAACTTTCTTTCAGGTACTTTTGTAAACAAAGCATTCCTACTCAGTGGGAAACCAAATTATTTGGAAAAATTTGCATGCACACATCTATGAGCTCATGAAACAAACTAACTTAAATTTTATCTCCAAGATACTACCCAAGTTTGTATAACAGAATATAACATAACATGTTTATTTTTTATAGCACTTTCATAGTGGAACACCATCACAAAGCGCTTTACAGAGGTAGGCTGTGAACTGTTCATTCATAAGCCCTGAACTTTAACCCCTGGACCACACTGCCTCCTATAATATGCTAACTAGATTATAAATATGCATACATTATAAAGTTGATATTCTCTCTTATTCTTTCAGGGATATTAAACCTGATAACATTCTTCTTGATGAACACGGTAAGTGGTAAACCATTTTTAATTATAACAATGTGTAATTCTGTTGAAGAGAATTGTGTCTGGAACCAACTCCCCAGTAATGTTGTTGAAGCTGACACCCTGGGATCCTTCAAGAAGCTGCTTGATGAGATTCTGGGATCAATAAGCTACTTATAACCAAACGAGCAAGATGGGCCGAATAGCCTCCCCTCGTTTGTAACCTTTCTTATGTTCTTATTATGAATGAATTACCGGTATTGTTTTGTTGCCTCTCTGTGATGCTAATTATTATTATTATTATTATTATTATTATTATTATTATTATTATTATTTATTTCTTAGCAGACGCCCTTCCCCAGGGCGACTTACAGTTGTATACAAAAAATACATATCAAGGATTATTGTACAATTAAGAGCAAGATACAAAATACAATGACTTCAGTCCTAATACAAGCAAAGACAAAACACAGTATGATTTGATATCGGGGCAGTTCAAGAGCAGATAACAGTGTTGATAGTTACATCAGGGATAGATACGAGTGTAAGTGAAATACAAAATACTACAGATTGCAGGATTAAATACAGTAAAATAGGGAGCAGATTCCCAGATTTTTTAATTGCAAGTTAAAGTGCATTAAAGGCAGAGTGCTATATAGTCCAAAAGGGAAGAGTTGAGTTTTACAGGTGTTGTCTGAAGAGGTGTGCCTTGAGCAGGCGCTGGAAGGTGGTAAGGGACTGGGCAGTCCTGACATCCATAGGAAGGTCGTTCCACCACTGCGGGGCGAGGGTGGAGAAGGAGCGGGCTTTGGAGGCAGGGGAGCGTAGAGGAGGTACAGCCAGTCTTCTAGTGGGGGTGTAGAGAGAGTTGAGGGTCTGGAGGTAGCTGGGTGCAGTCTGGTCAAAGCATCGGTAGGCGAGTACAAGAGTCTTGAACTGGATGCAAGCGGTGATCGGGAGCCAGTGGAGTGAGCGAAGCAGTGGAGTAGTGAGGGAGAAGCGAGGCAGAGAGAACACCAGGCGAGCAGCGGAGCTGGAGCGGATGGGTGGCGGACGCAGTGGAGGCCGACCAGGTGGGAGTTGCAGTAGTCTAGGCAGGAGAGTACCAGGGCCTGGACGAGGAGTTGCGTGGAGTAGTTATGTATATATATATATAAAACTTGTATTAATAAAACTCATTTAACACTCTTTTTAGCTAGACTGTTGGTGAAAGATAGACACAGTTTATCTATGTTCTAAAATGCTTAAGATCAAGATTTAAACAAGCTATACCAGAAAATATACAGTACTGCTTATCACTGTATATAACATGCATCCCATAAAGAGCAGGTATTCTAGTAACATTTGAATAAGAAAGCGTATTATGAAATGTATTTCCAGTATGGTGTTGGGTAAGTAAGATCAGCTGGTTATACTGTGTTGGCGTTTTCAAATAAGATTTTTAATATGACTTGGCTTACCACTTCATTAGTTTTTCTGCTTGTCAGCATTAATTCACGTGGGTGAGACTCTGTTTTAGTTGAGTACATAATAAAGATGGCATTAGGCAAGATCCTTTCATGCTGCTATGAACAACTCCAACAAACACAGCACTCTGGGTAATTAAATGCTGTGATACTGTAACCTTATTTTCTGGTGGAATAATTCAATCAGAAGTTCTTGTATGAAAGTCAGGAGGGAGCAGGGGAGTATAAAAGCATTTTTCAGATTGTCAATTGCCAATTTTGATGTGCTGCAAGGATTGTTTTATTCTGATTATTCATACTGATAGTCTATTAATGCTTACCTGAAGCAGATCTCAAACTACAGGTAACAGTCACCTTGACAGTGTGAAAAACATGCCATTCAAAAATATATATTGAACTAACTCTTTTATAATTCTTGCCATACTACTAATAGTAGTTTTAAAAAACAATGCTGTTTGGTTTTTAAAAAAAAAAATCTGGGAATTGTTATAAGAAAGGTATTGAGATATTAAAGTTAATATTGGACCAAAAGAAAATCTAGGTTCCACAGTTGCTAAGATTCAATTGTTATGTTTAATAAGAGTATATAGGCAAATATTATTATATGTTTGTTTTGCAGGACATGTGCATATTACTGACTTTAATATTGCCACTGTATTGAAAGACTCAGCAAAAGCTACATCTATGGCTGGAACTAAGCCTTACATGGGTAAGTTACTCAATCTAGATTTATATGAAAAAAATAAATACATTTAATCCAAAACATTTTGACCTTTTCTTAAAGGGCAACTTTGTATGGTTATCTTAACACATTTTTTACTTGAGCAAATGTGGTATTTCTTACAAGCACCTGGGGTTTTACAGGGGGCAGTCAATGATTACACTGTGTGCTTCATGTACTCAGACTTACCACAGGGATGCTTGAGACTTCTGAGTTTTAAAAAAGTGACCAGGATGTGTTGACAGAAACAGAAATCGATGTCCAAAGTTAAACAACATGAATAATGCATGACAACTTTCCTATATTTAATTTCCATACCAAATTGCTCTGTAAGTACATCTTGATTATTAGAAATGGATGCCCAGTGGCTCCCGAGTGGCACATCTGGTAAAGGCGCTCCACGTGGAGTGCAGAATGCACCCTATAGCCTGGACGTCCCCGGTTCAAGTCCAGGCTATTCCACTGCCGACCGTGGACGGGAGCTTCCAGGGGGCGGTGCACAATTGTCCAAGCGCCGCCCGTGGAGGGGAGTGCTTAGGTCAGCCAGGGTGTCCTCAGCTCACCGTGCACCAGCGACCCCTGTAGTCTGGCTGGGCGCCTTGGGGCTTCCCTGTAAGCTGCCCAGCTGCACTGTAGCTCTGAGGTGGCTGCATGGTGGGCCTGCAGTGTGAAAAAGAAGTGGTCGGCTGGCCGGCACAGGCTTGGAGGACAGTGTGTGTTTTGTCTTCACCGCTCCCAAGTCAGCTGGAGTGGTAGCGGTGAGACTGAGCCTAAAAATAATTGTCTATTCCAAATTGGGAGAAAAATGATAAAAAACAATTGGTGACTACTAAATTTAAAAAAAAATGGTTGCCCATTATCTTTATCCATGTTCAGGCATGGATAAAGTCATACTAAAAAAAAATCTTGTTATTCCTGACTCAAATTGTGCCGTATTGAATTTAGCACTAGGCTCTTTGGCTGTCAATCATTTTAAAATTATATAAAGACGTTGGGTGGAGGTGGACAGAGAGGGTATGGTCATAGGAAGTGATGTAATAGTTGAAGGAGTGAACAGGAGAGAGAGAGGGCAGTATGGCAATGAGTCGCAATAGTTTTTTTTTTTGTTTGTTTTTTTAGTGTTTAAGCTTACCGTTAAAATTAATATATGAATATAGCTTTGACACCATGGATGGTTTTTGTGTATTGGAAACACGTTGGGACAGGAACTATGTCAAGTCAACGATTGAGGAATAAAGTGCTGAGTGATTTGAAACGTGCAGGACCAGTGAAGACGCCGACACGGTTTGCAATTTCGAATACACAAATAGTTATTTAATGCGTGGAGAACAATCCATATTATTATTATTTTTTTTTTCTTTTTGTTCAAACAATTGAAGCTGCGGGTAGTGGTCTGTTGCATGAGTTTGTGAAAGCAACGTGGATTCTGATTGTTGTTTTAAAATAGCGAGACTGAAACCTGGAGTTTTTTCATACTGCTGTATTACTAGCGAGACTGAAACTTGGAGTTTTCTTTCTTTCTTTCTTTCTTTTTTTGTTTTGTTGCCTACTGAATTGTTATGGAGTTATCCTACACGTGTATTTGAGGAGGACGGCTGACAACTGTAGTGGGACTTAACCAGTATTATGGAAGTTCCCGTCGTCGTTTGGAAAATGACTGTTCAGATCCATGTCACTTCCTTTATTATTTTCCTTGATTATTATAGCCTCAGCCATTATTACTGTTACATACCTTGATGCAAAACGTTTGTTTATTATCTGTATGTTTGTACTTGATTGTTGGTGTAATGACTTGAAAAATATTGCCTGTTTGAAAAACAGGTATATCAATGACCAGATTTAAAGAAAGTGTTTGATTATTTTCATACTAATGTATTTTTTCTCTATTTAAAATTGTATTAATGGGTTCTTTGCATATGAATCATTTAAACTGAATTGCTATTTGCACAACATGTGATATAGATAGTTTGTGAATGTGCTTGCTGTGTGTAAAGCACTGTACCTGAGGAACAACTACAGTTAATCCTTTGGGGGGCTCAATATGAGTAATTTAATTATTACCATTTAACTATAAAAAATCTTATTGGCTGTTCAGTTTAATTACTTATGCTATGCTAAGGATAATCATGTAAACTAAGAAATATACAATTGTATGTTTCTTAATAGATATGTTGTTATCAGTAATTTGAAAATAATTGAGAACTAAAGGTGTTGAGGAAGAATGCTTTTGAAAATGTGTGTTTTGGGTAGTGTGAAGAAATAAGTGACAGTACTGGTTATGGAATAAATGTTAATTGGTGTTTATTTAAAACCTTATTCTCTGTTAAGTTATCAAGAGTCAGTTGTCATTTTTATATTGTAGGGTCGCGTAGGTAGAAACTTAGTTTTGCTACAAGGTCCGAGTAATGAGTTGTGTTTTTCTTTTTATTGGGAAGTTTTATATATACTTTCCTGGCACCCAAACTTTATTATTAGGCCAATTCCGTTACATAATTTGGCACCCCAGATGGGACCTGAAACGTGAATATTTTGCTTCTGACGGTTTGATTTTTTGATAAAATGGCGGAAGGAGTCAATTATGATAACTTTTGCATTGATAGGGCAGGATGTATTGTTAGAACCAGTACCTGCCTATATATGTGGTTCTCCATGGCAGGACCACGATTCATTAAATTTAGGGTCTGATCATTCAGTGTCTACTCCAGGATTAAGACCTTTGCCTACACCCACTCCTAGATCTAGAGGGGTTGTTAACCAAGCTGAATTTCGTACCTTAATTAAAACTATAGAGAAGGAAACTCAGGCTGCACAGGAACAGTTGTTGGAAAAACATAAAGAAATACAAGAGCAGATACACTCCTGATCTCCTGAGGCTAGAGTTTAATTTGGGAGAAGGAAAGACAAAGCAGTTAAGTGAGATTATGACTTTTGTGGAGAAGGAATTTCCAGAATTTTGGACGGATAATAATTGAAAAATTGAGGAGAGTCTGCAAAGGTCAAAGAAGAAGGAAATTGGAATATGAAGCAGTTAACCTCAGAAGTGGGTAGTGAATTACAGCAGGTAACTCAAAATGTGCGGAGTTTAGCTCAGTCAACAGTATATGAGATTACAGGCTTTAAAACACAAATTATTAGAGAATTTAAGGATTTACAGGGTTGTCTGCAGAAAGAAATAGGGGTGTTGAGTAATCAGATCAGTCAATTACAAAAAAGTGTGGAAGTAAAGCAAGTTGGAAAGCAAGGCAAACAATTACATTCTCCTTTGGTAGTTAAGAGCGGAGATCGTTTGGGGAATGTGGGAAAATTACCAGTTAAATTGTTGTTTCCATCATTTGGAAGGTCTGAAGATGTGCCAGACCCTATTTCATATTTAGAAAAATGTCAGGATTTTTTTGGCCTTAAGACCTATGTCTGATGAGGGACATTCTTGCTACTTTAAGGAATGTATTATTTGGAACACCTAGAGCTTGGTGGGAAATTGCTAGAAGTCAAGTTCACACATGGTCAGAATTTAAGTCTCGGTTTATGGCAGCTTTTCTGTCTGAGGACTATGAAGATGAATTGGCAGAGAGGATAAGAACTAGAAGGCAACAGGAAGGAGAGAGTGTGCGTGATTTTGCTTTTGTACTGCAGGTTCTATGTAAAAAATGGAAATCTGATATGTCTGAGTCAGAAGTAGTTAAAATGATTTTGAGAAATATGAATCCTTATTTAATTTCCCAGTTAAGATTAAGAGTACAAACTGTAGTACAAACTGTACATCTGGGAGGTCAGTTGGAAAAAGATCAACTTAATCAATATGAGCTTTGCAAAGTAAAAGTAAGGATGCAGTTGTGAAGTTGGTTGAGACTAGTAAATGTAATGAAAGAAGTACTGTACCTAGTGTAAGTGGTTCTACTGTTTTGTGTTGGAGATGTAATGGGCAGCACCTCCCTGGGAATTGCCCACGGTATAAGTCAACCAAACAAATAGAGCCTGGAAATAGGTACATTAGTAATAGAAGTTTTAATCAATCTTCAACCACTAAAATGGATTCTTCGGTTTCCACTGTGGCGGAACACTGCCAGAAGTGGTAAAAAGCCTCCTGGCAAAAATGTTAAACCATCTGAGAAGCAGACACCTGAAATTATATTGAAACAACTGGTGGTGTGTGTAATAATCCGGAATTGGGTTGGAAATGCCCTTTTGGATACAGGCTTGTCTTTCACTCTATTACAGGAGCAAATGTGGGAGAAATTAAAAGCAACCTCAAGAGACACTAAAAGCTGGGAGGAGATCCTTTGTATTTAGCAAATGGAGAGGAGTGTGCCAGTAGGAAGCATTCCACTTTTATATGAAATGCATGGATTTGGACGGTACCCACAGTAGTTTTGCCATCTGGGTAATTAGCGTATGTCCTTGTCTTTGGTCTTGATTTTATCACCAAAAAAGTGGAATACAAATTGATGTTAGTCATCAGGGTATGGGTTTTTGGGATAAAACCAAAGAAAATTTCCTTTCCAGGTGGGAAGAGTTGAAGAAATGTCCTGGACTCCCCAAAGAGAGGAAGGCTTCTTCAGCTGCAAATTTTCTATATTCAGCTATTAAACCTTCTGATAGTTTCTACTCTTTGCCTAAGTGGTTTTCTCAGGAAAAGCAACGGCAAACGTTGATTGCAGATGCAGTGAGTCAAGCTGATTTGTCATAGGATGAAGCCGAGTTACTATTAAAAAGTTATACAAGATTATCCAAAGGTGTGTACTCTAAAGCTGGGTCGAACTTCGGTTTTACAGCATAGAATCCACACTAGAAGTCTGGTGTCCATTAAGCAAAAAATCGTGTCGAATGTCTGCAAGTAAACAGCAGATGGTTACAGAACATATTACGGATATGTTAGAGAAAGGTGTTATTGAAAACTCTTTCTCTTCTTGGGCATTTCCTGTGGTTTTATCTCCAAAGAAAGATGGTTCAAGTAGGTTCTGTGTAGATTATAGGAAACTAAATGCTGAAACCGAAGATGATGCCTTTCCTATGCCTTCCATTAATGAGATTCTTGAATCCTTGTCAGGAGCCACTATTTTTTTTACTTTGGATTTGAATAGTGGATACTGGCAAGTGGAAATGGATGAAGACAGTAAAAACAAGACTGCATTTGTTTATCAATTTAAAGTAATGCCCTTTGGTTTAAAGAACGCTCCTGCTACTTTCCAACGCTTAATGGAAAGAGTGTTGGGAGAGTTGCGGCGAAGAACTTGTTTTGTTTATTTGGATGATATTATCATCTATTCATCGAATGTACAACAACATCTCCAGGATTTGGAAGATGTTTTGAAGAAGTTGGATGAGGCAGGATTAACAATGAACTTAAAGAAATGTCAATTCTGCAAACGCCATATTAAGTTTCTGGGGCATTGTCACAAAGACGGCCAGAGTGGGTGGCGTCAGACCAGAAAGGAATACACAGAGACGGTGTTTTGGTTAAGCTGAGCGCGTGATCGCGCTCAGCTTTTAATTAACAGAACAGAAAATAAACACAAGCACAAAACAGGACACGGCACTATCGCCAAAATAAATATATAAAACAAAAATAGGACTAAACAGTGAACAGACAAACGAACAAACACGGTGAGTGAAAAAACAACTATCAATTTACTTTATGTTATTTTACTTTACTTTCTCCTCTCTCACCCGTTTTCTCACTCCACGAACACCCAACCACGAAAGTGACTAAACGTGCATCTATTTATACTGTTTGTGCTGGGATTCAATTACTAATTAATTATTCACTTGAATCCCAGCACGTGAATTCATTACGTGCAACCCCGTGCCACACATTATACACATTTTATCTGCACGTGAAGTGATGTGCCATCCTCGTGCCTAAATATAATTATACACTTTAAACACACGTGAAACACAGACCCGTTTATATCCCGTGTACCAATCTATACACCAACATTAACACACGCAACATACAACACATAACACACAAATACACACAGGGGCGGGCACTTTGCCACATATACCCCCCCCCCTGTGCAAAGCACACATGGCCTCAACGGCCACCTCCCCCCTTAAATACCCAGCAGTCCAGGCCAAAGTCTCGGGCTGGGAAGGGAGGCTTCAGTGGGCCCATGGCTGGAAATGCTGTCAGCTCCCCTGCCGGTAGTGGCACGGCTGACAGCATGCTGGTCCCGTCCTGCAGTGAAAAAGCTGCGGGGGGCAGGTGGTCCCCGACCTCCCCCTTCGTGCCGGCAGCTCCCTCTCCTGTGGGGCTCCGCCACAAGAACTCCTGCTTAAACTGAAACTGCTGCTGGGAAAGTGGTCTCCAGACCTCGTCCCCTTCTTCGGGCCCGGCAGCTCCCCTTTCTGGGGCTCCGACCGCCGTGCTCCCTGTGGGAGGTACGGGCAGCAGAGGCAGCTCCTGCTCCTCTGCTCGAGCGTGGCGGAAGCAGAGGCAGCTCCAGCTCCTCTGCTCCTGGTGGTGGTGGGAGGCAGAGGCAGCTCAGCTCCTCTGCTCCTGGCGATGGTGGTGGAGGCAGAGGCAGCTCCAGCTCCTCTGCTCCTGGCGGTGGTGGAGGCAGAGGCAGCTCAGCTCCTCTGCTCCTGGCGGTGGTGGAGGCAGAGGCAGCTCCAGCTCTCTCTGCTCCCTGGCGGTGGTGGAGGCAGAGGCAGCTCAGCTCCTCTGCTCCTGGCGGTGGTGGAGGCAGAGGCAGCTCCAGCTCCTCTGCTCCTGGCGGTGGTGGCAGAGGCAGCTCCAGCTCCTCTGCTCCTGGTGGTGGGAGGCAGAGGCAGCTCCAGCTCTCCTCTGCTCCTGGCGGTGGTGGAGGCAGAGGCAGCTCCAGCTCCTCTGCTCCTGGCGGCGCTGGCTCCCTCAGCTGTGGCGGCTGGGCTGGTGTGCGGCCCGTTGCCCTCATCAGCATGAATAGAGGCTGCTGGGGACACCAGCCTCCTGCCCCCTCTCCCCAAAAATTTTCAGGGGTTGAGCCTGTAACTCCTCCCCCCCTTCGGCTCTTGGGGCTGAACCAGCAGGCATTTTCCCTCTGCTGGTGGCTTGGGTCCCAGGGCTGTGGAAGCCCGACTTGCCTCCCTTTGGGCTGTGGGACGACTCCTCCCTTTTGGGCTGTGGATGCACCCGACTCCTCCCTTTTTTGGGCTGTGGGCCTTCCGACTCCTCCCTTTTGGGCTGTGGGCGCACCGACTCCTCCCTTTTGGGCTGTAAGCCTTGCCCGACTCCCTCCCTCTTGGGCTGTGGGCGTTCCGGGCTCCCCCCCCACTCAGGCGTGGGACGTTCGGGCTCCTCCCACTCAGGCGTAGGGCGTTCGGGCTCCTCCCACTCAGGCGTGGGGACGTTCGGGCTTCTCCCACTCAGGCGTGGGACATTCCGGCTCCTCCCACTCAGGGCGTGGGACGCTCGGGCTCCTCCCGCTCGGGCTGTGGAGGCAAAACCAGCAGGCATTCTTCCTCTGCTGGTGGCGACGGGGACAGCAGGCATTCTTCCTCTGCTGGTGGACCTGCTACCTGGGCTGCTGTTCCACTTATAACTGCCTCCTCAGGTAGCTGAGGACCAACCCCACACTTCCTCCCAGGTGCTTAGGGTGTGTTCTCTTGCGTAAGCCTCCCATCGCTCCTTATCCATAAACTGCAGGAACCGGACGACTACTGGTATAGACTGGGCCTCCAGCCCAGCATTTTCCAGCATCCAGTCCCGCACTTTGATGGCGTTTTCTGCCATTTTTTTTTTTTTTAAACAAAACCCCTCCTGGTCTGGCGCTTGGAGGCGCGGCTATCCCACGATGACACCACGTGTCACAAAGACGGCCAGAGTGGGTGGCGTCAGACCAGAAAGGAATACACAGAGACGGTGTTTTGGTTAAGCTGAGCGCGTGATCGCGCTCAGCTTTTAATTAACAGAACAGAAAAATAAACACAAGCACAAAAAACAGGACACGCACTATCGCCAAAATAAATATATAAACAAAACGGACTAAACAGTGAACAGACAAACGAACAAACACGGTGAGTGAAAAACAACTATCAATTTACTTTATGTTATTTTACTTTACTTTCTCCTCTCTCTCACCCGTTCTCCACTCACGAACACCCAACCACGAGTGACTAAACGTGCATCTATTTATACTGTTTGTGCTGGGATTCAATTACTAATTAATTATTCACTTGAATCCCAGCACGTGAATTCATTACGTGCAACCCCGTGCCACACATTATACACATTTTATCTGCACGTGAAGTGATGTGCCATCCTCGTGCCTAAATATAATTATACACTTTAAACACACGTGAAACACAGACCCGTTTATATCCCGTGTACCAATCTATACACCAACATTAACACACGCAACATACAACACATAACACACAAAATACACACAGGGGCGGGCACTTTGCCACAGGCATGTGGTGACTGGAGATGGTATCGGAGCTGATCCTGAGAAGATGGAGGCAGTGAAGATCTTTCCAGAGCCTAAAACCGTCAAAGATGTTCAAAGATTCTTGGCTGGGTGGTATCATAGGTTTGTTCCTAATTTTTCACAGATTGCTGAACCTTTGAATGCCTTAAAGAAGAAGAATGCTACTTTTAAGTGGACTGCTGAATGTGATAGAGCTTTTCAGGCCAAACTAACTTCAGATAGGATTTGAGACATTTAAACATAACTAAAACATATATTTATATCACATATGATGTTCACTTGCAAAACATAAATAAAAATAGCTGTCCAGGCATTTAAACATAAATAAAACACATCTTTATATCACATATATTTATGATATTCACTTACAAAACATAAATAGACATTTAAACATAAATACAAATAGCTGTCCTGCCGAGGCCTATTTGCTGCTACTTGTGGAACCTGACACCTGGGACCTTTTTTTTGTTGGCAAGTTGGTCAATCTTGGGGGGCAAAATCCTGCGCTGAGACAACTCTCAGGATGGATTGAAGATACTTGTCCGTCAGACGTGTTCTGTGAGGGGATTTGTTTATCTTCATCATGGAGAACAGCTGTTCGCATAGGTTTGTGCTTCCAAACATGGAGAGGACACGGGCAGCCTGAAGGCAGAGCTGTGGTAGCGTGTCTGGGACAAAAGTGTAAAACTGGGCAGCGCCGACTGAGTCGAACTTGGCCTTGAGTGCACTGTTTCATTGTACCTCAATTAATTCCATTTGGATATCCACTGGGCGTTGTCCACATCCACTGCAAAGGGATTGGAGAAGAGCTCGAAAGTGAACTGCTGCGTCTTAAAGTCGGCAAATCTTCTTTCGAACTCAGTGCGTGATAGGCTCAGTTTGCCAGCAAGAGCGCGACTTGGTAAAGTTGCGCTGGTAAAGCGCAGTTTGACACTGTCTGTCATGTCGGAAGTGAGCAAAGTTTCCCTGTTGCATGTGATTTTCCCACAAACGCAGTTTCATTTGAAGGCTTTCACGGGCGTCTTACATGTCCAGTAATAACATGTTTGCGACCCTGCAGTTTCACATTCAGTGAGCTGAGATGGTCCATTATGTCACATAAGAAACCAAGGTCACACAGCCAGCTCTCATCCCGAAGCTCCTTGATTTCTTTCCCCTTCATTTCCATGAAAAGGGGCATTTCCTCACGCAAACTCAAAAAAATCTCTTGAGCACTTTACTCCGACTTAGCCATCGCACCTCTGTGTGGCATGGCACATCATCACATTCGGTATTCAGCTCGTCAAGAAGTGACCGAAACTGGCGGTAGTTCAATCCCTTGGCCCTGATGAAATTACTGTTTTTGTAACAACGCTCATTATGTGTTCCATCTTCAGTACTTTGCCACAAAATGCTCTTGGTGTATGATACAGTGGTATGTTGTTAGCTGGCCCGGCAATTTTCCCCTGCATCTTCTCTCTCTTACCTGCACTACCAGCCCACTTTTCACCACACATAGCTGGAGCCCCATTTGTTGTCAGTCCCACCAATTTCTCCCATGGCAACTTCATCTCATCTACACACCTTTCGACCTGTTGAAAAATGTCCTTCCCTGTGGTAGTGCCCGTGCATCGCTATGACACCCAAAAGCTCTTCAGTGACAGATAGGTCGGGATTCACCCACGGATGAAAATTGACAACTGAGCTGTGTCTGTAGCGCCTGTGTTCGTCAGCAGCCAGTGAGTATGCAAAGAAAGTTTTTGCTTTTTCACTGAGCTGATCTTGCAGATTGGTAGCTAACTCATCCACTATCTTGGCTATGGTATTTCTAGAGAGACTAAGCGTTTGCAAATACTTGCCTTTTTTATCTGGACACACTACCTCCAACTTTGCATGCACCGCTTTATGAAATCACCCTCGGGAGAAGGGCTTGCCTGATTTAGCTATTTCCTCTGCTACGATGAAACTTGCCTTTACAGCCGCATCACTCTGTGATTTTGCCATGGTGAACTTATGCTGTTGGAGCACAAGACTTTTCTTTAACTCTGCCACCTTCTGTAGCCTGCTGTCTATCAAGTCTCCATATTTGTCTCTGTGTTTGGTCTTGTGGTGGCATCGTAAGTTAAATTCTTTCAATACTGATACACTCTCTTTGCAAATTAGACAAACTGGTTTTCCCTGTGCTCCCACAAACATGTATTCGATCTCCACCGTCCTGGAACGTTCTGCCCTCTCTGTCCACTTTCCTTTTTAGCCATTTTTTTGATAGCTGGCTAGCTTGCTAGCTATTGTTGAGTGAGTGATTGTGTTGTGACAGGTTTTAAGTTAAGTGTATCGTTACACAGCCGACTGTAACGGAATGCTCAGTGTAGGCCTGTGAACTGTGCATATATGCCGTGGTTCAAACGCCCAGAGCATGCATGTTTGGACTTGTAGTGAATAGAGAGCAGTATTATGTCACTTCCTGTCCCACGGGTTCTAGAAGTGAAATTGTCCTTTGATTTCTCCATAGGCTTTTTTTTTTTTAACCTGCGATTATTAAAATATATATTTAAAATACAGTTGTGTCACAATTGTTCAGAAATTGTAGTGGAAACTGGATTAATTTCATGCCAAATCGTTCTCTTCGCTTAAAGAACTGCATTTCCCAACCTAAAACAAGCTGAAGTTCCTGAGGAGTGACGGAGTCCATGAGGACGAGGCCAGTTTACTCGCAGCAGGGGTGATTTGTGTTGAGCAGAGTTTAATGCGGTGAGACTAAATTTATGAAGTGTTGGTGAATTAAAACCATAATAAAACGATCTAGCCCCACTAGCAAGATTGATCCAAGGTAAACGTATTGCTAACTAACTAGTTATTTAACTATGAAGCAGCTAGCAAGCTAATACCCCACTCAAAATGTTGGAACACTCCGAACACTGAGTTAGCGGTTTTCTGCATGGATAATGTAGTTCGTTTGTGGAATATAATGGACACAGAGTTGTACCTTTATCAATTCTTCGATAATTTGCGAGATGTTTCAGCCTATTACATAGCTTATGATGTATCTAACAACTTAAAGGTAAACGTTACACGGTTCATGGTTTCAATTACCAGTAATCGCTGATATTTCAACCTTTATGGAGAAATACATGGGGAAGATTCTCTTCTGAAACCAGCGATGATGAAAGCACTTTGGCTCTCTATAGTGGACTGGTCGCAGGCCAAAATGAATTGACTGATAGAAATAGTCTTAAATATATATTTAACCATATTTTGGTTAAAATTTTGCAGTCACTATTTAGTAAAGAAATTGGGCGATAATTTGCATTCTAATGAATCTTTGTTAGGTTTTCGGAGTAGTATAATAGGTGCTTTTTATGACCAAGGGGTTTAATGATACTGTCCCATCTTGTGTTTTAATTGCTGAAATAATTGACTTTTTCTTGTATTTTTTTTAATGTATAAGTGTGGCAAAGTGGTTATTAGAGGGTACAGGTGTAGGAGTGATGCGGTGCACAAGGAAGAAACAGACAGTGATAATCCAATCAGAAAGTTATTTATTTTGTAATCAGGTCTGGTGACCTTAAACAATAATCCCAGGCAATACACAGCAATGTTATAAATAAAAGGGTTTGCAGTCCCAAATAATAAACACAGTCAATTTACACAATAATAATATACAAACACAGTCACCAGTGCTGGGTGCGTGCTGTAAAGCTCGTGGTGCAATACAATATATATCGTGACACAGGTGTAGTGATGTCTGGTTGGTGCTGGCCTCTGGTGACAGCTCCAGAATGTGTTAGCCATCTACTAATAACAACGAGCAATAATTAGAGACAAAACAAACAAACACTCACGGTACAATATATAAACACTGGTCCTTCCGGGGTTGTTCATTAACCATAAGCGAAGGAACAGATCACGTCCCTCCATCCCCTATTAGTACCGTCACTCTTTGACCCTTTCCAGTAACGATTGCAACCTCCTCCAATCCGGCTGCCGCATCGTTTTCCCTTCGGTCGATGGGTTAGTGTACCGGAGTTCCGCCCCCCTTTCTAGATGACCGACTTCCTTTTAACCCTGGGAATTGTCAGGCCAACCAGTCCAGGGTACTCTGTTCCCCTTTACTTAAGCCCTCACAGGTCAGGAGGAGATTTACCACCAAGAATCATTCTGTTTCTGTCACAATAAGCAAATATTTTTCCTGGTCTCTCACCCACTTCATGGTATTTTCCTCTTGTTCTGATCAATTTAAACTGTTCTATACCAGTTAAAAGATTATTTAGTTTAAGTTTACATTTAATCAGAGGTGTAATGATCATTTTGAAAATCCCTTACAGTCCTTTTAAGTTCAATCTCTGAATCCTGTATTTAAGTTGTTTTCTCTTCCTTGCTGTGCTATAAAAATAATCGTCCCCTAACAGTCTTTCAGAGCATCCCCTAACACATTTGGAGAGATAACTTTGGAGTTTTGTTAATAACCAAAATTCTTTAATTTCTTTATCTATACATTCCTTAAACTCTTTATTGTTTTTTAATGAGTTATTAAACCTCCACCATGACATTTATTTTTTCTCTTTTAAGTGCTTGAGTATGTAATTGTTATAGGGGTGTGATCAGAAATGTGAATTGTTTCAATCTTTACGTCTATATAATATTCCTAGTTATTGATTTAGATATTCAAAATAAATCAATTCTAGAAAAATGACTTGTGTACTGGAGAAAAATGTATAATCTTTTACCAGAAGGATTCAACAGTCTCCAGATGTCTTTTAATTGCAATTCTTCCATCATATTAATAAGTGATTGAGAGTTGTAATCTACTATCTTTTTACTTTGGTTAGATCTGTCTAGTACAGGGTCAGTAACTGTGTTCAAATCTCCAGCTAGAATTAAGGGTAGATTGATGAAATTAAGTAAATTAACCAGTATTTCATTAAAAAATGTTTTCTGGTTAATATTAGGAATGTATACATTGGCAATTACCATTTCCCGAGTTCCAGTTTTCAGTCCGAGTGCTATAAATCTCCCTTCTTTGTCATTTTTCTTGTCTGTTAGTTGATATGTAATATTTTTATTACTTTGGAAGAGTAGGATGAATGAAAAACATGTCCGACCCATGTTTAAGTTTCTGTATTTCATCCTCTTTCAAATGGATTTCTTGTAATAATGCAATATCACATTTGTATCAAGATAATGCTGATAATAACACCGACATTTTGTACTATATGTAGTCTCGTGTAAACTAATTTATTCGTTTCATAATATATCAAAGCCACTGTAGGACATACATTATGGGGTGATGTGGGTGCTTTCATACCTATTTAATGAGTAGCATAGTAAACTAATTTAGTTTTATGTCCTGTAACACAATTGCACCTCTCCGCGGTTCGTTGCCCCTTTAAAACAGACCCAGGACACAGGAAATTGAGGTTTTCAGCGCTTACGCGCTATTTTTAATAAACCAAGGTCCAGTGGTTAAAGAAAGGGCTTGTAACCAGGAGGTCCCGGTTCAAATCCCACCTCAGCCACTGACTCATTGTGTGACCCTGAGCAAGTCACTTCACCTCCTTGTGCTCCGTCTTTGGGTGAGGCGTGGTTGTAAGTGACTCTGCAGCTGATGCATAGTTCACACACCTAGTCTCTGTAAGTCGCCTTGGATAAAAGGCGTCTGCTAAATAAACAAATAATAATAATAAAAGACACCTAGCTCTTTCAACGGGCACTAAACTAAAACACAAAACAGGAACCTAAACTATATAACAGGACAGCTAAAGCTGTTTACCTGCAAAAAACAAATCAAACAAAAACAAAACATACAGTTTTAAACAAACAAACCTTCACTCTCTTGATGCCTGCACACACTTCCTTAAGCCGGGCTATACACACCCTGCAGCCCTGTGCAGACTGACTGCACCTCTTAATATACCCTGCACTGGTCCTAATTTACAATTACTACCCAGGTGCGGGGATAATCCTTTAATAAAACAATTAAACAAAACATTTAAACTATTAACAAAAAAGTGCCTCGCGCATGTGTTTTTTTCTGGGGGGATTTTAACCCCCCCTCCCTGCTGTTTACAGTCCATTACAATAGCATTCAGTATATCTTTGATAAAACAAATAGAACCTTGTCGTCTACATTAAAAAAACAATAAACAATATCTATCTTTCAAAAACTTGAAAAAAACTTTATAACATTATGGGATATAAATATCCAACATACATGTCATTAATAAAAATAACAGTGCAATAACCCCACATTCTGACTTCTTGCTCTGTGGTGGGACACTAAAATATAATCTAAAAAGTCCCGAGAAAACTTCTGTATATAATTAGATTGCAAAAAAACCATCGCTAAACCGTAACACATGTTAATCCAATACCAACTTTTTTTTTGTTTTTTTTTAAACCTGGGTGTATTTTAAGGTCCATTAAGATGTCTCCATCTCACCAGCCATTCTCTCAGGGACGGTGTAATTGAATGTTTTCCTTAACAGTGTTTGGATTCTTGCACAGTTTTTTAAAAGGTAGGCTCTGTTGTTGTAGGTGACCTTTAGTTGAGCCGGGTAAAGAATGTCTTGTTGCTTGAGAAAAATCCGGAGGGGGAGTGAATTCTCCCTCCAGATTTAAAATGCATGGCAGGTTTTCTAAATCTTGTTTTATATTAAATTAATGAGCAATATATTAATGTGTTTTGATATTATTCAGCGATGTTCTTAGTTGGACTTCATGATAGTCTCCGTTTTTTATAATGAATTTCTACTCAGTGGAATAAAAAATAACTAGTTTTAGGTCTTCTGTTTGGAGAATGATATTTTTCTGCAAAAGCAAATTCAAATGCAATTAGTGAGATAAAATTCTGTTCAGTGTCACATCTTTTTAATAGGCTTTCTTAAGGTCCACGGCTGAGTCGTGAAACACCAAGGATGGAAGGTGCCCTTGAAGACCCCAGAGGCGTTATCCTACTCAGCTCAGTCCAGGCGGTTGTCATGCTGATGCGCTAGGGAGGCCACACTGTGGTTGATCCCTGGAGCCAACATTGCAGCTGTTGTGTGTGCTGATGCACCAGGGGAGGCAAAAATAGGCTGATCCTGAAGCCAGCATTACATTTCAGCCATCAACACCAGGCAGAAAGATATCTACATCACAATCCAGTCAAATAAAGAAGCTGTTTTTATTGAACTTTCACTGTCTTGTGTGTGTTGTTCCTAAGGCACTTCACTAACTACACCCTGCGCATGGCAAGCCACTTTACCTGAACCCATTCAAATTTGCAAAAGTTATTCACCAGGTTGAAAAATGGCGCACTAAAAGCAACTAAGGTGGAGAGATATCTTGAGGAAACGCACACAGATTCAAAAAGGCAGGAGCCTATATCGAGTTCAGACATCCCACCTATCAGTCCCCCAGAATACCAAATGGAGGACTGGCACCTAAAAGTGGAAAAGAAGTAGAGCAAGCTGTGAAAAGGGCAAGGGCGTCATCATCTCCTGGGCCTAATGGAGTTCCATGCAGAGTGTACAAAAGTGCCCCTGGTGTTCTATGACTCACTGGAAATTGATAGAAAGTAGCATGGGAAAAACAAGTTGTACCAAGAGCATGGCACCCGAGCAGGTGGGGTCTTTATACCTGTGGCAAAGTGGTTTGAAGTGCGCAGGTGTAGAGGGTGATGCAGTGCTCACAATGACAAACAACAAAGTACTGGTGAAATCATGGTTTATTTATAATCCAAAGTCAGATGACAACAGTAAAAATAATGAGAACTGGCAATATTAGCAATGTGTACCAAAATTTCAGTCCTGAAACAATAAACCTGCTTAAACACACACAGTTAACACAAACATGGTCACAAGTCAAAAAAGTAAGTGCTGTAGTGCTCGTGGTGAAAATACAATTTATCATGAACAAGTGCAGTGTTTGGGTTTTGTGCTGGCCTGTATTGACAGCTCGGATCGTGTTATGTCTAATAACAACAAAGTAGATTTTAGACAAGACAAAACAAACAAAACGCTCACAATAACAATTACGTTATCCTTCTGGTTTTAGCATTAACCATTCAAAGGAACAGATCACAGCTACATCACCTGTGTCAGTCCATCCCCTTGCTTGATTGCAACCGCTCCTCCAATCAGCGGCTGCCATAGCTTCCTTCCGGTCGATGACTTGGTGTACCATAACTCTGCACCCTTTCTGGATTGTTGACTTCCACTAACCCTGGGAATGGTTGTCTGGCCAACCAGTCCAGGACCTCTCGTTCCCTTTACACAGCGCCCTCACAGGTCTGGAGGAGATTTATCTTTCCAAGAATCATTCTGTCTCTGTCACAATTTCAAAGAAAAAGATTCTAGGAGTATTGGTCAGTTTCGCCTTATTTCCCAGTGATCTGGCAGCAATTCAAACAGCTAAAAAAGTAGAGGAAGGAGCTCCATGTGATATTTCCTGGATACATGTGACATTCTGGTACCACATGAGCTTCTTTTGGGCAGCATTAGATTTTTTTGGGTAACGAGGGACAATAACAAACCCATTGAAAGCCTACTTGATTTGCAATTTTGTTTTTCAACTTCAAAATTCACCACTGCAGGGCAATGTCTTGATATTGTAATAATGGCAGGATACACCATTTCTCCACTGGCTTTACCATGGCAATGGAAATGAGAATTAAGGCGTCAAAATGGGTAGTTGGAGGAGGGCGGCGGCTTCTGGAATGTGACTGCCACCAGTTAGCGCGGGGTTAAGCACAACAATTCTTTTGGTTTGCCTCAGGTGTGGCCACCAACGCTTGCTGGTGGCCACACTCATATTTTATTTTTCCAGACTCAATAATAAACATAATGTAAAGTTGTCTCTATTTTTACGG
>JAHFZB010001117.1:0-14843 GCA_036884735.1 Huso huso | reverse complement strand
AAGGCCCCCAGGGGCCACGTTTAGCCTGCCGGGGCCATCTGGGGTGTAAATGATTTTTTTTTCTCCCACATATCCCTGGAGCCCGTCACGGTCAGCCAAGCACGATGTATTTAAACTGCCAGCCCAGGAGCTGCTGGAATACCTTCGGTGCCCCTGTATGCTTATGCTTCACAAACCAGCTAGGATATCAGTTTTCCAGGGTCAGAAGGCATGCTTTCATTCGCTGAAACGCAGCATTCTCCTCCAAGGGAAAGGAGATACAGAATACACTCGAGTGTGTTTTTGTTCATAGCAATGGGCCCCGTCTCCCTGGCAACGTGACACTAAACAGCTGAATGCTCAAGTGCGACACCTGTTAATAACTTGCAAGTTTCCAGTGCGTGCTGCTGCTGCTGCTGCTGCTGCTGCATTAGCAAATACCAAGGCCCTCACAGCCAGCCTGCAGGGCTCAGCAGCCCTGACAGCTGCTCCGGCTCTCTCTCAGCGGGAGGGAGGGGGGAGAACACAGCCCTCAGGGCTGCTGACCGGCACTCTTCCAGGCTGGATCACCGATCCACTGAAAAGTGTTAAAGGTCTCCGTTTCCAAGCTTTTACCAGGTGAAGCGAAGGAGCAGCTCCTTCAGCGAAGCATGTATGAGACTCCCCTGTCACAGCCCCTCACGTTTAAACTGTTCAGACTACGACAGCTCGAGGTTTGTAGGAAAGTACGCTTTAGGAACCTTCTGAACCTTTTCTTTGTGCTGCAGTTAGAACTTTGATCGGTGTTTTGAAATTACAGGTAGACAGAGTCCTCTTGTTCTGCAGGACCTTGTGGAACACACTGTGCAAATGTGTGACACGGTGCTGTTTTCGCTCCTAAAATCGCTGTGCGATCGAGTGCTGCAGGGCTGTTAAACCAGGTGACCTCATGCGCTGAGGAATGCGTGAGGGGGGGGCGGAAACAGCTGGCAGTCACACTGTGACTGGAGATCGATTACATGATAAAGAGCCCTTGAAAGGATACGGCTGTCTCCTTCTCCCACAGCTTTATCACTGTCTGATTGTGTGACCTACCGAGCCTTGCAGGAGAGGACTGGGGCCAGGAGCTCAAGATGGGTGTCACACTCACTGACTGGCTGGGACCTGGAGGGGGTGTATCCCAGCCAGTAGAACTGGGAGCCAGCGATATTGGGTTCTAGATCTCAGCCATTGACTGGCTGTGTGATAAGTGGTATAGCTTAGCAGTTAGATATGGAGGTACTGGTAGGGATCCGGGGTAATCTAATCCAGCTACTCCACATGAGTTAACGCACCACACACAAGGCAATCACAGTGCGTTCTGCAGAGTATCATCAGCAATACCAATTGTATGACGGGGATTCATATTAAGCTACTGTTTAAATCATCACACTGTAAATATCTCTTTCTGTATTTGCCACAGAAATGATATTAATTTCTTCTGCTGAGAGCCCCTGTAGAAAACACAATTGAATCATGGACTTTACAAAAGTGAACGATCTCTATTTCTTTTTGCGTTGCCTTTATTGCAGAGATTATTTCACAGACAGCACCGAGGCACGCTAACAATGAGATCATTCTGCAGGAGCCCACACAGTCACCGTGGGAAGGATACCTCGATAAGCGGTAAGATCTCACCTTGGTATTGCTCATCAGCTCACGATTGTGTCAGGGTTAATACACAGCACTTTGATGGAGCTGGTAAAGCAAGGTGTGACTGGAGAGATTAGTGCAGTCTGTCTGATCTCCCACGAGCTTGCAGCTCAGAGTATGAAGCAACACTGCCCTGCCTCTCTGCCTGTCTGTCTGCAGAGTCTGGCTAGGACTGGTGCACTGGAGTTTACCATCCTCTGTTTATTTCTGTGCTGCTCGCTCAAAACCATTATGCATCCTCTATTGATATAGGTTAGTCTGAAGCAGGATATTCTGGACTCGCGACAGACCGGTTACCGGTTCCCAGAAATGTCAACGCATTGTTTGAGAGTCGGAATTGGAACTCGGGCCAGCATGGAATCCGTTCCGTTTTTAGAACTCTGAAGGTTCAGAAGCAGGGCTACTCGGCATGGCTGGCATTCCTAACAGGGTATAGCCTGTGCAAGACCCCGATTATAAATATCTCTGATGAAAAGGACTTATTAATCTTTTCCTGGCTCCCGTATACCAAATGGAGCTGCAATAAAGGGGCATTGTACTGTAGTTCTGTAAGGCAGGGCAGGGGAACACGATGTTCAAGTTACACTCCCACATGCATGTCGATTGCATGAAAGAATGCTCACCCTTTAAACCAAATTCGAATCCGCTGTATAAAGTATGGAGGGGGTCATTCTCTGCAATAAAGCAATACAATCAAGTCCAATGTAACGTTCAAACAAAGTATTCTGACACACACTCAGACATGACCCTGCTTGCTTTCTGTCATCACCACTTAATCCAGTATGACACACACGCACACACGCACACACACACACACAAACCAGGGATTCTACAATGCAATGCCCCAGCAGCAAACTACACTACAGTTGTAAAACAATCTGGCATCTATCTAACTAGTAAAGTGCTCCCCCTCTACAACCCCGGAGTCGGGAGCTACAGGGTAGAGAATTGCAAAGCCGTCTTATAATGAGAATCCAAGTGCTAGTGTAAAGGCTGCTGTATAAGGAGGAAGCCTGTAGTCGACTATAGCAGCTGATCAGGAGAGTTTCCAGCAGCGCTAGTTCAATACACCCAGTTGATCCTCCCCAGAAGGACTGGTATCAGAGGGTTGAGCTGCCCCTCTGTGACCCAGAATCCACACCTGCTTCCTGGCTCAGGGTAGGTAAACGGAAACCTTGTCAAGTAATTTCCCCAGCGAGTCATGCATGTCTCGCTCAGATTTCTATGTGACTCATTTTGAGCTGCACTCAAAACCCTGGTATGTGGTTTCACACAGGTTTACAAAACACAGGGTCACTACAACAACCGACCACAGAGACCATGTCAGCAGCAGCTCCTGACCCGCCTTTACAACAGCCAGGCATCACAAAAACACAGCATAGCTCAACGGCACGGATTTGTACCCTCTGCGGCTTTGAAAAGCTATAGGATTGAAGCATTTTTTCCAATATTGTTAATGAAGTCCGGAAGGAGACACAGGATGTAGAGGTCAGCTGCGAAATGGAAACGGAGAGCGAAAGCAGTAATGACAAACTGGGCTGCTAGGACTGACCGCTCAAATAAAGGTGCTTAGTAATGGGCTAGGAATGAAACGGTGTCTGAATCACTGGCTCTCAACATAAAAAAACAACATTCCTCTTCATCCAACAAAGCCAGACTGGATCACACAAATCCCTTTACTGTCATACAGCAACAAAAACACCTACCTGCCCCAGGGAACTACTCCACTGTGACCCCCAGGTGACCCCTCTCCCATGCTGGCTAGAGGAGGGGTGAGGTCACCCTGCAAGAGAACTTTATTAACCAGTAACCGTGACAACGCAAAACATATCGCATTGTCTGGTGCTCGTTAACCTGCGCTGGCAGTGGCTGTGTGGCTTTCACAGTGGGGCTTAGTGCATTGTAGTTGTGAGCGTTTGCATAGTTTCATTCATCAGACTCTGTTTTGAAGTCTCTGCTGCCCGCAGCGCTCCGAGTTTTAAAGTGACAGGTCCAGGTGGGAAGCATTCTGGATGGGGCAGCCTTGTCAACGCGATTAGAGGAATCGTTCCTGCCTGCTGACACGTCCCTGATGAATGCAGGGAGGGTGATTGTCAGCATGGCTGGCTGTGACAGAGCTGCAGGAGGCTCCTAGTCTACATCCACGTACCTGCCAGCTAAAACCACAGCACCCTCGGAGAGGTCTCTGTGCCGCCATGTATAGTTGTAATGGTGTGTGTGTGTGTGTGTGTGTGTGTGTGTGTGTGAGAGAGTGTGTGTGTGTGTGTGTCTGTGTGTGTGTGTGTGTGTGTGTGAGAGAGCGAGATGTGTGTGTGTGTGTGTGTGTGAGAGTGTGTTTGTCTGTGTGTGTGTGTGTGTGTGTGTGTGTGGAGTGTGTGTGTGAGAGAGAGAGCGAGAGTGTGTGTGTGTGTGAGTGTGTGTGAGGTGTGTGTGTGAGAGAGAGAGCGAGAGTGTGTGTGTGTGTGAGTGTGTGTGTGTGTGTGTGAGCGCGAGAGTGTGTGTGTGTGTGTGTGTGTGTGTGTGTGTGTGTGTGTGTGTGTGTGTGTGTGTGTGTGTGTGTGTGTGTGTGTGTGTGTGTGTGTGAGTGTGTGTGTGTGTGTGTGTGTGTGTGTGTTTGTTTGAGAGAGCTGTCACTCACGTGAATGTTAAGTTTAACTGGAATGGTTCTCTGTACAGATAACCACAGGACACTTACTGTATCTCTCAGCTCCAATCCCCTCAGCCCTTGCAGTTTCCCCTCACTGCAGCTCTCCTCTCTCTCTATTATTTGCAGCACTGAAACAGGCTTGCTTTCCACAGGTACAGTCAGTGCTGTGTTTGTGTTTCCTCCCAGTCACTCAGCAATGACCTGCCAGGGTCTCTCCATTGTTTGGGACAGCCTAGTCTTTTACCTGGCTTGCTTTTACTGTGCTTGAAAAGACTGTAAGGACAACACATCTCAGGCAGAAGCACACTGCAGTGGAAATGAATCATATTGCTGTTGTGTTTGAAACGGGCAGCATGTTTATTGAGTATTTTTGCAGGTATTTGAGCAGGTTCCTCAGGCTCTTCCCATGTTTCCACTATGCACTTACACAGTTATTTCGACATGTTTAATAACATGCTTTGCCGTGCCTCTCTGTGCTTTGCAACGCTTTTGCCTGTGCTTTTAGCATTCTTTCACTGTGCTTTATTACACTTTGCTATGCTTTTACTGCCTGTAGCTCAGCAGTGTTTCATCAGACCAGCTCCAGATGTCTCTTGGAGGGCTGCCTGTTTTCTGGTCCATTGCTTCTGCTAAGCAGACGCAGCAGTGGCCACAGTACAGCTCCAGTATAATGTTCCAGCTCAGTGAAAACAGGTACAGTGCTCCATTCGCTACACTGGAAGAGTATCCTGAGGTTTAGGAACGCCTGCCAGAGCTAAAGAAACAGCTACATTTTTAAAGCCCTGAAGTTTTGGTCACCACTGTAAAATGACATCATTGCACCGATCCCAGGACTTCATGACATGAGTTAGGAGGATAATCAAGCTGTTAGGATAACCAGGGCTCGGATAATCAGAGCTTTACTGGAAGTGATCTGAGCTGACGGATTGTAGGTGTAAAAACAGACTGAATTAAATAAGCAGGACATTTCACAGGAAAAATAATGTGAAGAAAGAATTCACCAAGCCTTTTACTCCAGTATGTTTCCTAGAAGAGAAAGAGCCTTTAATGTTACACAACTACAAATCAACAGCTTAGGAGTACTTGAGAGTCCAATTCAATTCTAAGCTGATTCTCCCCTTCAGGATAAATGTTGTAAAGGTGAGAAAGGACAGTGTGATAGAGAGAGAAGGGATCGATGCTGTAAATCTCCTCCCCGATTAGAAAGGGCGCTGTGTAAGGGGAAGGTACGCTGCCTCCAGATCTACCACCTCGGTGCTGGGTGGAAACCGGAAGGTGACCATATTAGGAGGGGCGCGTAGCTGCAAGCACCGGACGATTCCAGTGCAGTCAGCTGCGGGGCAGCCCTCTATTGGAGAAACCAGGCGACGCTTTGACTGCAGGGAGGAGTTTGCTGGCACAAAGGGGAAGCAGCTACGCCAAAACCTCCCCTGCGCTGAGTTAAAGAGCGATCGGCGGAGCCGGTGTTTGTTTTTTGTGATTACGTGTTTTGTGTTTGTGTGTCCACAGAGGAGCAGGAGGACGGGAGGCTGTAGCCAGCGAGCCAGCACTTACCCCAGAGCACGCCCCTCATCGCACAGCACTTCAGCACAGCCATTACGCACCACAAACCCTGGAAAAGAAGAGCACATTTTTAGTGCACGGAGGACTGTGGTTATTGGAGTGTGTTTTGTTGCTTTTGTTTTGGCTGGATGTTGTTGAGTTTTGCCCCATTACCATCGCTGGTACTGGGGCTTATTATTTATTATTATTATTATTATTATTTATTTTCCAAGTGGATTTATTTTATGATCTTTTGTTTGTTAATTATTAAAACCTTTTGTTTTTGGGAGAATTCAGTCTGGACATTCACTTTCTACAGCACCACACCATTCACCGTGTCACAGTTGGTGTTCAGAAGAGGATTTGGGATGGACGCTGCATTGGGAGCCGTATTGGAGGCACAGGAGCCGAAGACACCAGGAGGAATGGCGACAATGATGGAGCAGATGCATGCCATGTTCCTGGAAGCCAATCGGGGGGACCGCGACATGAAACAACGCCACCCTTACGAAGATAAGGGTGGTAAAAATGTCGCTGGAGGATGATCCCGAGGCTCTATTTGGTAGCCTTTGAGAGGCAGGCAACGGCAGCGCAGTGGCCTCGGGATTGGTGGGGCTACCCAGTTGGGGCCCAATTTGATTGGGGAGGCCCAGGCAGCCTACCAAGCCTTAACCAATGAAGATGCCCTCAACTATGATAGAGTGAGGCAGGCCATTCTCCAGCGACTTCGACATCACGGAGGAAACCCCACCGCCGGGTTCGGGAATACCAGCGACCCCAGGACTGGACCCGCCGTGGTGGCACAACAGCTGGTGGACCATGTGACCCGGTGGCTCTGCCCTGGCACCAATAGCGCAGAGCAAGTCACCGAGCTCATTGCCATCGAAAGCAATTCGTGAAGGTGCTGGGGCCAGACACGGTGAACTGGGTCAGTCGCCACCGTCCCACCACGCTGGAGGCAGCGGTCAGATTGGCTGAAGGGTTTGAGGACGCCTTACCTGTTGCCCAGTGGTTGCACCACCTGCTCCTGCCTCAATAGACCGCGAAGCGGCAACACCACCACCACCCCCGTCACCCCCACTGCTCACGGACCAGCACTGCAACGTCACCCCATGGGCGGCCTCCCTCCAACACAGTGGAGAGCGAGGGCGACCCCAGCGAGGTAAGAGCAGAGTACCTCCCCGCTGCCAAACCGCAACGGACACGCAGGCTCCGTGGGCACCCTTTCGCCCCATTATGTTACCGGTGCCAGGAGGTCGGTCACCTGGCGCGGAATTGTCCAGCGGCCATGGAGTGTGGTGTGACCTCCCATTACGCCCTGACAGCACCAGGTAAGTCCAGGGGTAATGATTGGGAGGGGCCTTGTGTTGTTAATGTACGGGTTGGTGAGGTGAGCACCCACGATTAGTGGACTCAGGATGTGGGCAGACTTTAATTAGACGAGCTCTATTAAAGGGGGTACCTTGGTGGTCACGAGGGGTCGTGGTCATTTCCTGTATTCATGGGGATAACAAGGACTACCCCTCACCAAATTAGATTTGACAGTTGATGTCATGCCTGCCACAGAATCGTGGCTGTGGCAGAGAAGCTGCCATATCCAGTTATTTTAGGTCGAGACTGGCCGCATTTTGACAGCATGATTAATAAAACGGTAAAGCCAGTCTCCGTAAGACCATGGGAGCAGCGGGGAAACTATTGGTAATATCTTTCCGCTGCACACCGATTTGTTCCACTCTCGATTTCGCCCAAAAAACTAAAAAAGAGCTAAGGGTTGAAAAATGGGAAGGAACATTAATGAAACAAGGCTGGGGTTTTGGTGGGGAAGCCTCAAGATCAGTCAAATGTAAGGGAAAGGGGGTGGGACCCAGTGTGACCTGCAGGGGCAGGTTACTGAGGCCCCAGTGCTGAAGCTACTTTAGCTCCGCTCGATATCCCGAAATTCTGGGACGAGATGTGGACCTAGCGTTGGAACAAAAGAACGATCCTTCGCTGGTCCACATCTGGGGCAGGTTCGGCCCATCGAGGGAAGGATGTAGAGGATAGCCGGCCGCTTACATATCCCCACCACATTATTGTTGGGCATTTGCTGTATAGAGTATCCCAAGCCACGAGCACAAGTCAGATTGTAACACAACTTCTGCTCCCCAGTCTTTTCGACGTGAGATCATGCGGTTGGCTCATGTCCCCTGTTCGGGCCATTTAGGTATTGATAAGACTCGGGAACGAATATTGGCTCGATTTTATTGGATGGGAGTTTTTTTTGAGGTGGCGCGATATGTAAGCGGAATGCCCAGAATGCCAGCAAGTAGCGCCGGGCGGGTTCGCCCGCCCCCGCTAGTCCCACTGCCCTGATCTCAGTTCCCTTTGAGCGCATTGCTATGGACATAGTGGGGTCCATTGAGCCAGTCTGACTCTGGATATACGCACATTTTGGTAGTGGTGGACCACGCGACCAGATATCCAGAGGCAGTACCATTGAGATCCACTAGTGCCGCCATTGCTAAAGAGTTAGTGAATATTATATCGAGAGTAGGGATTCCAAAAGAAATCCTCACTGATCACGGAACAAACTTCATGTCACAATGTTTGAAAAGAATTATACAAATTAATGCAAATTAAGTCGATCCAACCTCTGTTTATCACCCGCAGACGGACGGTTTGGTGGAACGTTTTAATCAGACCTTTGAAACAGATGCTGAAGCGGTTTGTCAACCAAGAGCAAAAACATTGGGCTAAACTCCTCCCTTACCTAATGTTTGCAGTGAGAGAGGTGCCTCAGAGTTCGACCGGGTTTTCTCCTTTTGAGCTGCTGTATGGGAGGCAACCACGAGGTATCCTTGATCTTGTGAAAGAAGGGTGGGAGGAGCAAGCAAAAACTTCTAAAAACATAGTCAAATATGTAATTATGTTAAGAGACCGCCTTAGCATTGGTTGGTCGTTTGGCACAGGAGAACTTAAAACTAGCTCAGCACGCCAGGAGCAACAGTACAATAAACAAGCACGTATTCGGACTTTTTTCGCCAGGTGATAAAGTACTGTTGCTACTTCCCACGCCGGAATCTAAGTTGTATGCTATGGCAGGGGCCATATGAGGTGGTTCGGGAAATTGGTAAAGTAAACTATGAAATTAGACAACCCGATCGCGAAATAAAACCGAAATTTATCATATCAATTTGCTAAAACCCTGAAATGAAAGGAGGCCCTATTTGTAGCTGGTGACAGTTTGGAAGAGGAGTTTGGTCCCACTGTCAATCCACCAGCTACCACTTATATTCCAATGGGGAACAGTTACTTCGGATCAGAAACAAGAGCTCTGCCAGTTAGTGGAAAGGTTTAGTGATGTTTTCTCTGACTTGCCCGGCAGGACTAATGTTATTTCTCATGCTATTACTCCACCAGGGGTCAGGGGTCCGGAGAGACCGTGCAGGATCCCAGAGAGTCGCAGGGTTCCTGTTGCAAGGAGGTGGAGGATATGCTCGAGCTTGGAGTCATTGAACCTTCCGAGCGAGTGGTGCAGTCCCATCGTGATGGTGGGCAAGAAGGACGGCTCCACTTTCGGTTCTGTGTGGACTTTCGAAGGTTAATGCCATCTCCAAGTTCGATGCATATCCAATGCCCCGGGTGGATGAGCTCCTCGACCGACTTGGTAAGGCGGTTGATTTCGACCTTGGACCTGACGAAGGGATACTGGCAGATTCCACTGACTCAGAGCTCGAAAGAGAAAACTGCTTTCTCTCTACCCAGATGGCTTGTTCCATTTCGGACCATGCCCTTCGGCTGCATGGAGCTCCTGCCACCTTTCAGAGACTGATGGACCAGGTCTTGGCTCCCCATCATCAGTATGCCGCCGCTTGCATTTGATGATGTGGTGATTTTTAGCTCCACCTGGAAGGAGCATATTGTTAGAGTTTCAGCCGTCCTCCAGTCTCTGAGGGAGGCGGGGCTAACAGCCAAGCTGGGCAAGTGTGCATTTGGCAAACAGGAGACCCAATATCTTGGCTACATTATGGGTAATGGCGGGTGAGGCCGACGCCTCAAAGTCCAGGCGCTGGTGGAGACGGCGATCCCGAGAACCAAGTCACAGGTGAGATCGCTACTGGGGTTAGCCCGGCTATTACCGCCGACATTTATCCCCGAGTATGCCACCATAGTTAACCCCTGGTAGATCTCACCCGAAAAGGCTGCTCCAAAATAGTTAAATGGACAGGGCAGTGTCAGGAGGCATTTGATTTGATTAAGAAGCGACTCTGTCAAGCTCCCGCTCTGATTTCACCAGATTTCAGCAAAGAGTTCATCCTGCAGACCCGATGCCTCCCACATTGGTCTGGGGGCGGTCCTGTCCCAACAAGTTGACGGAGTAGAACACCCTGTTATTTATTTAAGCAAAAAATGGCTCCTAGGAGATTAACTACTCCGTCATTGAGAAGGAGTTTAGCCATCAAATGGGCTACTCACGCTTCGCTATTACTTGTTGGGGCGTTCTTTCTCTCTCATCACTGATCATGCTCCTTTAAGGTGGTTACACACCCATGAAGGACAATAACGCCGGATAACTCGGTGGTATCTGGCGCTGCAACCCTTCCACTACACTGTGAAGCATCGTGCGGGTAAGGAGCATCAAAACGCAGATTTTTTTTTTCAGGAGGGGGACCATTGGGGAATGTAGGGGTTGGCCGAGTGTTCCTTGGCATCACTCTGAGGGGTGAGATATGTGATAGAGAGAGAAAGGATCGATGCTGTAAATCTCCCTCCCGATTAGAAAGGCTGCCAGTAGGGAAGGTACGCTGCCTCCTAGATCTACCACCTCGGTGCTAGGTGGAAACCGAAGGTGACCATATTAGGGGGCGCGTGGCTGCAAGTACTCGGACGATTCCAGTGCAGTCAGCTGCGGGCAGCCCTCTATTGGAGAAACCAGGCGACGCTTTGACTGCAGGGAGGAGTTTGCTGGGTACAAGGGGAGCAGCTACGCCAAAACCTCCCTGCTGAGTTAAAGAGCGTCGGCGGAGCCGGGTGTTTGTTTTTGTGATTACGTGTTTTGTGTTTGTGTGTCAACAGAGGAGCAGGAGGACGGGAGGCTGTAGCCAGCGAGCCAGCACTTACCCCAGAGCACGCCCTCATCGCAGCACTTCCCACAGCACAGCGCCGCACCACAAACCCTGGAAAAGAAGAGCACATTTTAGCACGGAGGACTGTGGTTATTGGAGTGTGTTTTGTTGCTTTTGTTTTGGCTGGATGTTGTTGAGTTTTGCCCCATTACCATCGCTGGTACTGGGGCTTATTATTATTATATTATTATTATTATTACTTATTTTTCCAAGTGGATTTATTTTATGATCTTTTTTGTTTGTTAATTATTAAAACCTTTTTTTTTTGGGAGAATTCAGTCTGGACATTCACTTTCTACAGCACCACACCATTCACCGTGTCACAGACAGCTTTTCACATGAATGAATGGAGTATCAGCACACCCCTATACTTTAACACCATGGTTTCTTAAAACCCAAATCAGAATAACAAAACAAACTACGAAATCCCTCTCCGTGACTCTGTGACATGAGCATGTAAACACCCCGTGACTGCACGCAGCACACCACTGCTGTGAGACATTCCTCGTGCTTTACGTGTCGGGTTAAAACTCTGTGTTTTCAGTTACCAAAGCCCCCCCTATTACAAACAGAGTAACACCTGATGCGATAAATCAAGCAGGAGAGCTGACGTTTACAGCAGGTCGGGGAAGAAGCTCTGATAGTGTTTCACCGGATGTTTCCAACTGCTGCCCTGACAACTAAGCCAGGCTAGATTTACGATGTTACCCAAAGCGGCTGCTCTGGAGCCGGGTACTGGCTCTGCTGTGGACTGGCGCTGGGTAGTCCCTCTCTCCCTGAGCCCTGGAGGTGCGAGGCTCTGTAAAGGAAACGCAGCCAAGGAGCGGCATGGATTAAATCGATACAGCTCAAGAATAACATCAGCACAGGGCTCCAGCATAAATCACTGTCAGCTTACATGGATTGGTATTGTAAAGGTGAGGAAAGGACAGCTTTTCTGGTTTTGAAATCCACCTCAAATGAATCGATTTATGCAATGCCTGCTGATAACTGCTTCTCAGAGGCAGTTATGAGTACGAGTGTGAGGATCAGCACACCCCTGGTTTTTACTTTCGGATTCTGGTTTCTGAAGCAAGTCCGGAGTTGCTGAACCCGCGCACATCAGAGAAAAACGCTTGCTGCTGTTTTCAGTCTTGACATCGAACTGATTCATGCGATTACACGAGTCACGCCACTTATGGAACTGCTGCTGATCGTGTTCCCCTTGTGGATGAGAGGAGGTAACGGATATAAGCGCTGATAGCTATCCAGTTAACAGACTGCCAGTTACACCATGTTTTTTTTTTCCACTAGAGATGTTGAAATGTAGTCTCGCACAGCATTACACTGTGGTTAAGAAGCACCAGCTCACTCTATATCCACAGTGTGCTGAGAATGAAGGCAGAGGAGACTCCACCAAACAAGCTGCACCTTACAGGAAAACCCTCAAACAACGAGGAAACAGCTGGGGTTCAAACCAAAAGAACCCAACTTTAATAAATGAACAAATATATTAATGAATGCAACAGCAGGCATCCTTTATAAAAAGAGCAAAGTGTAATAAAGCACATTGAAAGCACGGTACAGCATAGCTATAAGTAAAGAACTCTCGCACCCTTCACCTCCAGCACTGTAACCAAGCAGAACTGATGAATTACAGTGAGTCTGTGCAGCACAACAGATTTGTTTGTAGGATGTCATTATTTGCACTTTCTCCCCCCTTCGCTCCCTATCTGTTATAATGAACAGAAGAGATTCAGGCAGCCCACGACAGTGTTGTCTCTGGATTTTTCTCTTATCAGCAAAGAGCAACAAACCCAGTTGGAAGCTTCCCCTCATATCACCACTTCTTCTCCTCTGCTTTGACACACACGGTCGATAGTGCAGGTCGATTCTGTATTTACAAGACTGCTGCCGGGCAGCAGTGGGAGCGAGACTTTGTTACCAGACAGAGGTCAAACTGCCCTTTGCTATTATAATTCAAAAAAAATCTAATCTGAGTTTCACCGATTGCCTATTTCACTTCAAATCTATTCTGAAAGCGTCCTGTCATTGCATGCAGTGAAAATATAGATCTAAAGTATAGAATCAGTGCGATTATCAATTTTTCTTTTTTTTTTTAAGATGCATGGGGGAATCTCTTCTAGAACTTTTATAAAACAGAAAGAAGATCAATTGAATATGTACTGTCTATCAAGTACATTGGGTGTTGCATTGAAAAAAAATGTAAAACTGACCAAGAACATTAGGTGGATTCAATCCAAAAAAAATTATCCCGTTCTACGGCGGCATTCAATTAAACATCCATTTACAAGAGGACGCGTCCTGAAAACACTCCTGCAATAGCAGAAACTGGGGTGCTATCGTTCAGGCAACAGTCTCTCTGGAAGATTTAAGTGAATGCCACTAGAAGGGAGGTCAAAAATAACACATAGGTATAGCGAGATCATAACAGTATTTTTGATTGAATCGCCCCTAAGTGGCCCAAGCTCTGCCCGGTCATTACTCACGCTGGTCTTGCTGGACACAGCAGCGAGGTGGCTCGGCTGGAGAAGGGCAGAGGCAGCACAGGAGGGGGGCTGGCGGGGGGGGGGATGCAGGGGGGGTGTGAAGAGCCGGGCGAGGTGGGGGAGCGGGGGAGGGGGGGTGTTTTGGTGCTCTTCTCTCCCTGCAGCGGCAGTGTGTCCCAGGCAGGCGGCCCCGGTCAGCAGGTCCACCTGCCTGGCCAGGGCCTCCAGCTGCGCCGCGGAGCTGCCCGGTCTCCTCCCTGCTGCAGCTCGACACAGGAGCGACAGCGGGCTGACCAGGCGCAGGGGTATCCTCCATCGCCGCTCCACCCCTTCTTGAACACGCGGATGTCCACGTGGATCTCCCACCACCCGCGTCCCCGCAGTGTGTCCTCGAAGCGCCCAGCGCCTGCAGACACCGCCTGAGCGTCTGCGCTGTCCAGACCGCCAGCTCGCCAAGGCGTCCATCCTTACTCGAGACTCCTGAGATCAGCTGAGATTCAGAGCCCAATGCTACGGGTAGATGAGTCTCCTGCTCAAAGTGTTTGGTAGAGGTTCACGACACGCAGCAATGGTGTCCCCAACTCAGAAGACAACTTCCGAGTTGCAAATCTCCTCCTTGCGTTGTCCTTGCAGCTTTCTACCCAAAAAGCAATCCCCGCTGGTGACTAGTCTTCGCCTGGAGTTCAAATGGAAGTGGTTTCCCTCTGCAGTCTCAAGACTTCTTACATAGAACGGAACTGAATGGAAACTGAATTGTATAACATATATACAGCAGCAACTAAGCAATGTTACTGCTACCTGCCTGGGGCTCAGAGTCCGTACTGTCAGCTGTGGTTGATTATTCCCGTCCCCCCCTTGAAGCTCTAATAAAAAAGTCACACATCCAGGTTGAAACTGTTATTTCTTAAGCCTTGGGGGGGCTTTTCACACCTTCAGATTCTGAAGTGTGTTTTTCTGTCTGTTCTCGTTCTCTCATCATTCTGTTCCACTTGTTGAACTTCAACTCCTGTCTCTCTCTCTCTCTCTCTCTCCACTCCCTGACACTGAAATGACGCTGAGAGATGCTGTGCCTTTCCTGAAGTGTTGCTCCTTCCCCGAGCCTTTACTACCAGTGTCCTTGCTTGCTCACTGTTGTCATCATCGAGCACGCCAGGCAGGGTGAAAGAGCCGTCCCCTCTGAGTGTGTGTGTGAGAGAGAGAGAGAGAGAGAGAGAGAGAGAGAGAGAGAGAGAGAGAGAGAGGAGAGATGTAATTACAAAGTCAAGGGAGGCTGTGCTGTAGCTGCAGAAGATTGGCTCAGGCTCTGCTTTTTTGGGGGGATAAAGGAGAGGAGGGGGAGGAGAGAGCAGCTGGTAAAGATGTATAAAGGGAGGATTGCTGGAGTTTAGAGCAAAGATATTAGCTGGGGAG
>JAHFZB010001115.1:0-14904 GCA_036884735.1 Huso huso | reverse complement strand
CTTTTGCACTGTCAAATTTTCAGATGAATTTAACGTTCTTTTCTTTTTCCTAGTTTTTGGCATTTTAAACCCCTCCTGATCTTCATCTATATTCATCATATTACTGACTGGTACATTTACAGCGGGGGTTTTCACTGCAGTCTCCCCCGCTGTCTCACTAACAACTAACTTTTCTGCCACGGTCGCCCCGCTGCTCTCAACAGGAGCGGGCTGTAAATCAACACTTTCAGCTGGGGAATTCACTGCAGTTTCCCCCGCTGTCTCACTAACAACTAACTTTTCCGCCAGGGTCGCCCCGCTGTTACCAGTAGGAGCACCTTGCAACCCAGATGTTCCCTCACCCGGGTCAACATTAATCACCACCTTTCCTTCACCTCCCTCACGGTGAACATCTTCTGTGTTCTCTGACCCTGTCTCCTGCCTGTCCGCCCCACCCTCCTCTCTGCGGGGCTCCAGCCTCCCCTTTCTTGCAGTTCCTCCTTATATGTCCCTGCGCTCCGCAGTTAAAGCAGCGCATATAATGCGAAGAAGCAAAACCATATAGTCTATGCCTTCAATTTTTAAAATTCATTGCAAGGTTTAAATCATTTTCTAAATCATTTAGAATCATAAAAACCTGTCTGCGGAAAGACATGACGTGCTTTAACTCCGGAGCGCTGGAGCCGAGCGGGACTCTACGTACTGCCGACATGATTTTACCATGCCGGCTTAGTTCATTAATCAGTAGTTCATTTTTTAAAAAAGGAGGCACATTTGAAATGGTTACTTTAACAACCGGAGAGGCAGGAAGCACAGGCAGAAAACTGCCTTTCACAGTAACCCTGTCTCCACAATATCATTAACAAGAGCTTCAGTCTTTAAAAACATCACAATACTCTTGTTCATTCTTGAGGCAGAGATGATATTCTCGAAACCTACCTCCTTTCCTACGGCCAAAGCACAGTCCTCTACCGACACCTGCTCCTGCGACACAATCTTAAACCCATTTCTCCTGGTCAAAGAATCATATGAAAAGCTGGGAGGTGATCTGCCTCCCAGCGAGGCCATAATGGCCCGAAAACAAAACAACTAAATAAAAATCAAATACTTTAACAATAAACAAACACAACAAAGAAAAAAAGAAAAATATAAATTTCATGCACAGCAAAACCGTACACAAACTCAAACACTCCGCCACCACTCACTCAAGTCACCACAGACTCCCAGCATGCAACACGAGAGAGAGAGAGAGAGAGAGAGAGAGAGAGAGAGAGAGAGAGAGAGAGAGAGAGAGAGAGAGAGAGAGAGAGAGAGAGAGAGAGAGAGAGAGAGAGAGAGAGAGACTTTAAGATCCTTTTTATTTAACATTCCAAATAAAATCCATTAAAACTCAAAAAAAGTAAAACATAACAAAATTAAGATTTAGCAATATTAAAAAATCCTAAAAATACATCATGTTCTCCTTAAAAATAGATTTTACCAATATAAAAGGATCATAAAAAAATCAATTAAAAAACACAGTGTTTTTTCTTTCTGTTAAAAACAGATTAAAGCCAAAATTAATAAAAACACTGTAAAACAATAAAAAATAAAATTAAAACTAGAACAAAAACTGGAGCTTCCTCTACAATTGTTCATTATTTAGTTTAAAAAATTTGAATCCGATGACCACCAAAACCCTGAACTGCAACACAACATCAGTCAACAAAAAGATACTGTTCTTTCTGGATTTTAAATGGCCAATTTTGCCTGACCCATTATAAAATTAATTAAAACACCTGTTTCTCTTTTTTAAAACTGTAGGGAACCCCAAAGATAAAAAAAGCAACTCCTCGCCTCCCTGCAGGAGCTCCTGTAGGAGATGGAAGAGTGGTCCAGCCTGACACACTCACTATACATGTGAAACACTGTTTCCTCTGCAGAGCAGAAACAGCACTGTTCAACTCTGTGGAAAACCTGTCAGGACACAATACAGTGCAGGATCCTCCACTGCAGGTGTCAGCTCTGGTGAGGGGCAGTTTATACAGCACCCTCCACTGGCCTGCACCTCCTTTACCTCCAGACATGCCCTCCATCTTGAATCCACCAACCCCCTCAACTGGTGGGAATGTGATGCCTTCACAAAATTTGCTTACTCTCTGCTGTATGAAGAGTTAGATCTTTAACTGTGTCTAGGTTTAATAACATTCCCTCGTCTCACCTCCTCTCCTTCACCTACTGCTGGACACACCAGCAGCCCTGGAAAGATGAAGTCTTGTCTCTGCCCTGTGTCAGCTGGACATCTCCTCTCTCACAGCCTCCCTGAGCTCGGGGGAAAGAAGTTCCCCTGACCATTTCTCTGCCAGTCTCAGCCCAGTCCGCCCAGACAGCTGTGTAGCAGTCAGCCAGCAGGAGAGCTCAAAGTTGATAAGATGTCTCAGCCTGGTCACCCTGCCCTCACAAAGCTGCAAGAGCGACATTGACTGAAAGAAACGTACAGGAAGAGCTTGAAAAATAGGGGCTCCTCCAACAGGACCCTGCCTGTCAGGGACCCCTCATCCCCTGCCACCCTCACTGTCCTCCAGGCATCTAAAAAACAGCTCAAGTAAAAAAGGAAGAGAGACCTACTTTAGCTGTCTCAATTAAAAACACTATCCCCAGCCCCTCTCTGCTGAGGAAAAAACAAGCTAGCCTCTTCCAATGAGCCTCCTCCCCAGCTGCAGGAGCCTCTGAACCGCCTGCAGTCTGAAGGCCGCCACCCTGCTGGCAATGCAGACCAACCCCTGCCCCCCCTTCATCAGTGGGGAGATACAGGACCGCTGGCCTTGTCTCCCCCGCCAGCAGTCTTTTGGATCAAATACCTGGAGGGTCCACACACCAGCCTGTGCCACAGCATGGAGGCCACCAGATTATTAATCACCAGGACCCTTCCCTAAAGGACAGTGGGCCAAGTCCCTCCATCTCTGCAGCCGCCCCCTCACCCTGTCCACTAGGCCCTCCCAATTTTTCTGCATATATATCACTCCAAAAAACACCCCAGCACTTTTTATATACCATCTCAGCGCCTCAGGCAGGACAGGGGGGTGCAATCATGCCAACTACCTGACAGGAAGGTGTCACACTTTGCCCAGTTAACCCTCTTTTGAATGTGTGCAGGCTCTGCTTAGTGCCTTGATGTCTCCGTGTGCACAAAACACGGACAGTAAGCGGACACCTTCACTGCAAGAGGAGGGTGAGGAGGGCACTGCCCAGCCAACCAGCCGCCCCTCAGCAGGTGCAGCTGGGGGCTCTTTTTGAATAAAGCATTCCAGACAGGGAGCAGCCCTGCCAATACCCCTGAACACTGGGAAGGGCTTCAGCCCATTGTTAATCTTTAAAATGCTAAAAACATTCCAATATAAAAGCATATAAGAAATAAAAAAACAGGCCAAACCCAAGGCTTCCAGGGTTTTAAAAGGTATTGTGGTCTGTCAAACGCTTTCATCTAAAGAAACCAGCCCAACATTCAAATCACATGTCTTAGCCATTGATAAAAAGTCTCAAACAAATTATCAAAAATGGAACTCCCGGTATGCAGTAAGTTTGGTCCATGTGTATTACAGCTCCTATACACATTTTTAGTCTATTGGCCAGACATTTTGAAATAATTTTAAAATCAGAACATAAAAAGCGATACAGGTCTCCAGTTTTGAGTAAACACAGGTCTCCTTTCAGTAGTGTGATTACTGCCCTCCCGCAGCTGGAGGGGCAGTTCTTTATCCCGAGGCCTCTCCCAGCACCTGCAAAAGTCCTCACCAATCACAGTCCAGAAATTTTTAAAAATTCAGTGGGCAGTCCATCAATGCCAGGAGCTTTTCCATTTGAAAACAGTGTAACAGCAGTGGTCAGCTCCTCATATGTTAGTGGCTTGTCTAATTGGTTCTGTTCTTCCCTGCTCAGGGTGGGCAAATCCTGGGAGCAACAGGTCTGTATCCTTCTGCCTCACAAGGCTCTTTGAGTATAGTTCAGAATAGAATTTTACTGCCTCCCCTGCTGATCTCCTCCCGGCTGGACAGCTCCCCTGCCGCTGTCCGGACAGTGTGCATCTTCCGTGTCCTCCAAGCAAAAAAAGAAACTGAGGGGGGGGTCCATGTCTTTAAGCTCCATGAAACCACCCCCTTCATTCCTTCAGCAGCAGGCTGCCCAGCATGTGTTGTTCCTGGTGGTCTGTGTCCAGGCTGCTTCTAACTGAGAATTTTCAACTCCAGCTCTCTCACTGCTGGATTCAGTGACCCGGGGTTGAATTGAGTGTGTACTACTGCTGGCAAAAGATTTTAATCTGCGTTTTGCCAATGTCCCAGACTGCCTAATATTTTTATAATTTGTTTTTTTTCTTTTTCCAAATGTTCCAAAAAATCATTAAATTGTTTTACAAAAAAGTGTGTCCTGTAATGCTTTAAATTAAAATGCCAGTAGGAGGTGCTGTGAGAGTCAGTGGTGAGGTAACTAACAGGCAGTGGTGGTCAGAGAGGCTACTGGGGATGATATTGGCTTTAATGAATTTATTCAATTGTGTGTGTGTGATGTAGAAGCGTCTAACCTGGCTCTTATATTTGTTGTTGTCAATGAGACCAGGTGTACTGTCTTGCATTGGGGTGCAGACACCTCCAGACATCAACCAGGCCACTGAACTGAAAACTGCAGCTAATTCACTTGAGATTGGGGATTGGGTTCCTCATTATTTCTATCCATTGTCAATAGTGCAATTAAAATCTCCTCCCACCACCACCACATCATCATTATCAAAATTTAAAAAGAGCTTGTAATTAATTTATTAAAAATTAAAATGCGTTCCCTTCCTTTATTTGGTGCATAAATAATTAATAAAAACAAATACAGTGCCACCCAACCTTGCTCTCAGTTTTAATAACCTCCCTTTTCAATTTCTTCAATATCTAAAATTGTTGCTCCTAGGCTGGGCTTAAATAAAATTGCCACTCCTGCACTGGTGCTTGAGCCGTCAGCTCAGCACACACGGCCCTCCACTCTGCCAGCCACGCTTCTCCCTGTCTGAGACCCCCCCGCTCTAAAACTCACACAGCTGGCGCTTTTTTAAAAGACTGTCTGCAGCCATTCACGTCAGCACTTTTCCATAGTACAAGCAACAATAAAAAAATCTTAAAAGAAGTATCCATTTTTAAAATTATTATTTGGCAACATTAGCGATCTTTTTTCTTAATTATTTGAACATATTTTTAAGACCAACTTTTTTTTGCTGGTCAAACTCTTCTAATGTTGCCTTTGACGAGTGGAGGAATAATCTCAGATCTGGGAAGAAGTTTTCAATCAACTCCCTTTTTCCCTTTTGTACTCTCCATAAACTGTTTAAATTCATCTAGGGTATAGATTTTTCCCCCTGTTAACTGCATGATGTCAGAGATAAGCGAGGGAGTCAGAGAGCTCCCCTCCATTTCCTCTGGTCCTCGCTGTCTGCTCCACTTCCATAAAGACCTCTACAGCGCCCTCTCCTCTCCCCTCCTCCCAGCACAGCCACAGCCGTCCACCGCTGCCTCTGCCTCCCAGCTTGCTGGGGTTCAGAGAGAGACACCAAGCGGGTTGTAAGCCCGTCGCCGTGCCTCCCCTGCAGGAGGGACAGACCCCCTGCCTGGTGCAGGCTCCCCAGCACAGGCTCGGGGCTCTGCTCCGTCCCCGCTCGCTCTCAACTTCTTTGTTTTTGTTTTTTAAGTCTTTTTTTAGCTACCATCACAAAACCCTCATCATTTTCGGTGAGAGCGGAGGTTGTCTCTTCAGCCTCGGCTGTGGTGTGTGAGGAAATGGTCTCTGCAGACTCCGGCTGGCGCTGCAATGGGGAGTCGCCTCATCCTCCCTGCTCACCCCAACATCCCCAGCCTCCTCCCTGCCATCAGTACCCTGCTCCTGCCTTTCCTCATCTTTGTTTTTCTCAGGCAGGCTCTCTCCTGGTGTCCCTGTTCCCCACAGTTAAAACACCGCATTGTATCCGAGCTGACAAACACTACGCAGCCCGTCCCTTCCACACTGAAGAAGCAACATCAATCACCTCCCCGGGTTATTCAGTCAAAAAACGCCTGTCTCCAAAAAGACAGGACGTGGTTAACATTTGTATTTCTGCAACCCTAATGGTATATTTTAATTGGGGACAACAGTTTGCCATATCGGGCAAGTTCATTTGCCAAGGTCTCGTTTTTTTTTAAAATGGCGGCACATTAGACATGATTACCTTGGTAACAGGGGTTACTAAGGGGATAGGCTCCTTTCACTGAAAAAACCTTCCTCCACTAGTTGATTGACCAGCGATACCTTCAAAAGGGATGCCGATTCAGGCACTCCTCCACCGACACGCCGTCAGGCAAGCAGCTGACCCACATCGGCACCAGAGTGAGATCCCATAACGGGACCTACACACACACACACACACACACTACTCTATAAACGGTACAAAACAAAAAAACAAAACAAAGATATATAAACAAACTAAACAATTAACAAATAAATATATAAATTTGCAAAAAAATATAGTCTCTCCTACTTCAGTGCTCAAATCGCCAAACTCCAAGATCCTCCCACAATCCCACAATCCTCAGTTTTTTGAGAGAGAGAGAGAGAGAGAGAGAGAGAGAGAGAGAGAGAGAGAGAGAGAGACTTGCTCCTCAACAAGATAATTACTGCACTGCCCAGGGCATTCTTGAAATACGATTGCCCCACAGTGCATGAGAGGAGCGCTTCCCCTTCCTCACTTTGATTAACCTGTAGCAATATCATCTGAGATGAATCTTCTCTATAATTGTTCTATTATTTTTCAGCTTTGCTGAGTGGATGAGATGCATGTAAAACTGCTGAAGCAAAAAACAATCACGCTGTCTGTCTCACTGTCAGCCTCTGCATGAGGAGAGCCAGGTAAGGACTTGCAGTCTGTCTCACTGTCAGTTTCTGCATGAGAGAGCCAGGTCAGGACTTGCTGTCTGTCTCACTGTCAGCCTCTGCATGAGAGCGCCAGGTCAGGACTCGAAGTCTGTCTCACTGTCAGCCTCTGCATGACAGCCAGGTCAGGACTCGCAGTTGGTCTCAATGTCAGCCTCTGCATGGCAGCCAGGTCAGGACTTGCAGTCTGTCTCACTGTCAGCCTCTGCATGACAGCCAGGTCAGGACTCGAAGTCTGTCTCAATGTCAGCTTCTGCATGACAGCCAGGTCAGGACTCGAAGTCTGTCTCACTGTCAGCCTCTGCATGACAGCCAGGTCAGGACTCGAAGTCTGTCTCACTGTCAGCCTCTGCATGACAGCCAGGTCAGGACTCGCAGTCTGTCTCACTGTCAGCCTCTGCATGACAGCCAGGTCAGGACTCGCAGATCTGTCTCACTGTCAGCCTCTGCATGACAGCCAGGTCAGGACTTGCAGTCTGTCTCACTGTCAGCCTCTGCATGACAGCCAGGTCAGGACTTGCAGTCTGTCTCAATGTCTGTCTCTGCATGACAGAGCTAGGTCAGGACTTGCAGTCTGTCTCACGGTCAGTCTCTGCATGACAGAGCCAGGTCAGGATTTCTCACTTTCCCCTCTTTTAGGTCATATGTCACAGTTTAAGAGACCTGTAATGTGAAAATAAATGTCATTTGTGATTCTAATGAAAAATGAAGCAGGTGTAACTGCTGGGAGTGTGATGCAGCACCGTTACTTTACCTCGCTCACTGCAGTACGTCACACCAGTGGAGCACAGGGACCATCTGTATTTGTATTCCACGAGAGAAATGGCACTATGACCTACTCTTACCTTAACAGAAAAAGAGAACACACATTGTCTTTCTGCCACTGCGATAAACAGAGTACCATATAGAGGGAAATGCACTCAAGGCGCAAACATCTGCCCTGGACAGCAGCATCTCCGGTGCAGGTGGAGCCTGGAAGCAGCGCGTCATGTTGCACAGAATAAGCCTTGCTTATAAAACAGCGCGTTAAGAGAACTCGCAACACCACCACCACACTATAGCAAATTCAGCACCTAGTGGAGTGGACAGCGCCGTGCTGTCTGGAGAAGAGAACGGGGACCCCCTATTTCCTTTTCTACACAGGATCGAAGAGGAAATAATTTAAAAGGGGATCGGCGTGGAACACGTGCAGACTGTGAATCTCTAAAGGGGAAGAAAGGATATATTGACTATAACGTAGCGCTACTGTAAAGCGCCCATGCAAGGAGGATCAGGTTGTGTGGAGTATTTGCTATGAACTCATGTATTTATTCCTATTTACACGACGGTTCACACAATTGTTTGCGCAGATACAGGGATTTAAACACCGTGCTCGTTCGGCATTATCAAAATGAATAATAATAATATAATGAACCGTCACGGCATGGATTAATTCTACGATAGCGCGCCGCTGCCACCCCCTTTGTTTAACCGGGGGTCCGGTAGTTCTTGATATATTTTTAGTATAAAGGAGGAGAGCGTGTGAAATTACGTCACAAAGACACCATGTACAGCAACTCAGGGCAAACTGTTCATTAATGCACAATTAATTAAAGCAGGACAATTAGCGATCCTAGAACCATACCAATAGAGTAGACTAATTAAGTGAAGTTAATAATTTGCTGTGCAATGGGTAAGAGAAGGGGCAGACACACCCACTACAGACCTGTGCAGGGTAAGAATTAATCAATAAACAAATCATTAGTGAACTTAAATCTCAATACAATCATAAGCCATAATAAATAATACACAACCCACAACAAAAGGGCTCATTGAACCACAAGTAGTCCAATTAAATAACTACTAATACCTACTAATAAACTCAAACACACAAAAATAACCCCCCACCAAAGGTTAGAGTGAGCGTGTCTGTCCCTTACAGATCCACACGCGATTTAAACACAGTGTATCAATTTAGAGTTCAAATGTGGTTAATACCGATAAAACACCCAGATTACAAGGTAGAAAACGCAATACAATCGTATAGCACTTTAAAAGAACAGTCCCCTTACAGACTAACAGCATCCCGGTACTCACTCAGAGCAGTCTATCCCCGGTCCAGGCACGTCGTGTTAAAGTCTGGGCAGTCAAATTGCAATCGCCGGCACCTGCCGACAGAATGCATTGCACTAATTAAACAGCTGTGTCTATTCACAGTTCTAATGGAGCGATCAACGAGGTCCATTACAATAATAATAATAATAATATAATATAATACCGCCGAAACGGACGAGCGCCAAATGCAGGGATCGAACCGGGTCCCAAGGTGCACCCGCTCCTCCTCTTTTGACAGCCTTCAACAAGACAGTTGACAAGGAAATCCACGCCTTCAAAAACACAGAATATATACTGATAATCTGGAAGACGAGACTCCCTTTTCAAAGGGCGTAGAAACAACCAATCAGCAGCGACAGTGCTTCCTGGCAGCTTTTGTAGAAATTCTCTTTTTATATTTATTTTCTGTGAATATTCGTTTATGGATAATCGTGTTTGCTTTTAAACCAATTCAATTGTTACAAAAAAAAGTCTATTCTATAGTCCATTCATTTTAATTCCGTACATGGTCTTGTTGTACTAGTGCTAAAATATACACTGCCTTTTTTCTTTCTATATTTACCCGAAACCTCGCTTAATATAATTTTAGGAAATGACATGTCAGCACTGTGCTTGCATCCAGAGCGCGTCTGCCGATGAAAATAAAAATACTGCTAAAAACAAAACAGTATTCGTTTCAACAGAGACAGTTAGTGACTTAAAAACAAATAAACGAAATGCTCCGTCTGTCTGTCCGCTGCTGATTGGTTGTTTCTACGCGCTTTGAAAAGGGAGTCTCGTCTTCCAGATTATCAGCAGATATTCTGTGTGCTTTTGAAGGCGTGGGTTTCCATGACAACTTTCTTGTTGAAGGCCGTCAAAAGAGGAAAGAAAAACTAATTTTTGTTTCCCCAGTAAGAAGCAAACGGTCCAGCACCTCAACCAGCTAGACTCTGACCGGATACTTACTTCCACCCCTGTCGCGCTGTCCTTACTTCCCGAACATGGAGGAGAGGTTTAACGTGACACCGGAGAGCCTAACCCAACTGCTCCGGCTGTACGCCGTGAGCCGCCGGGAGCTCGTTGAAACCTACCGGCTGCAGCCGCTGATCTACGTCCCCGTGCTTCCCGCCACGGCCAAATGACTTTTCCTCGTGCTCTACGTGGTCATCTTCGTGATGGCGCTGGCGGGCAACAGCTTCGCGGTCTATGACTTTGTCGTCGTCGGTAAGAAGGCGAGGAGGACGGCGACCAGTATTTCCCTCGGTTCCCTGCGTTTAGTGACGTTCTGGTGACGTTCTGGTGACGTTCTTGCCCGTCACCCTGCTGCAGATCTTCTCCTCGGAGTGGATGGGAGGGGAGTGCGGTGTGGAGCCGAGGTAAGCACAAGCGGGTTTATGAGAAGTGGAGTGTGCCTATACGATGAAATGCTAACTTTGTGAGAAGGCGCTATCCTTGAGCGACATCCTCTTCTAATATCCATCATCCCTATGAACATGCTGAAGGCTGAGGTTGTTTAACCCTTGAAGAAGCAAGGGACACGTGGGCACAAATACAGTGATGAGAACTTTCTTATTTTTGCAAGGAGGTGCACAAAACAGTGGAGGACACTACAGAATACATCACAATTTGTGGGATGGTTCAATGCTATGGAACTAATGCTGTCAGGAAACAAAAGGAATGTGAACTTATTTTCAAACTAGGCACTTTGGAGCCATTTGGAATGAACATTCTATTCTGAGGTCATCATCATCATCATCATCATCATCATCAACATTCTGGAATTTTTTTTAAAAGACTACTTGTTTGTTTTTTTATCAACTTCTTAAAGCACTGTTTTTTTTATATTCAGCCCATGAAGGACTTGTAGTCCGAAACGTCCTGATAATTGATTTGTAATCAGTTATTCTACCTTTTTAAGTACCTGAAATAACTTTTTTTTTTCTTTTTTCTTATTGATCATTTTGGTACACAGCAGTTTTCCTTTTCTCAAACTTTATATATATATATATATATATATATATATATATATATATATATATATATATATATATATATATATATATATATATATATATATATATATATATATATATATATATATATATATATATATATATATATATATATATATATATATATATATATATATATATATATATATATATATATATATATATATATAAATTAATAAGACCTCAGGGCTTGTTTAATTTGCAAGTGATAGTTGGTGCTTCATTAGGGAGCATATTGCAGAGATTCATTTAGCCCTCCCCTGTCAGCGCAGTCTCACACACTGCCATTGCATATTTCCAGGGCAGCAATATAATGCAATGATTTATTTAAACCCCTTTCCCCTCCCTCTCTCTCCAGGTCAGCTAGGCTGTGTCCTGTATGTAATGTTTATTTCCCCTCCCTCTCTCTCCAGGTCAGCTAGGCTGTGTCCTGTATGTAATGTTTATTTCCCCTCCCTCTCTCTCCAGGTCAGCTAGGCTGTGTCCTGTATGTAATGTTTATTTCCCCTCCCTCTCTCTCCAGGTCAGCTAGGCTGTGTCCTGTATGTAATGTTTATTTCCCCCCCCTCTCTCCAGGTCAGCTAGGCTGTGTCCTGTATGTAATGTTTATTTCCCCTCCCTCTCTCTCCAGGTCAGCTAGGCTGTGTCCTGTATGTAATGTTTATTTCCCCTCCCTCTCTCTCCAGGTCAGCTAGGCTGTGTCCTGTATGTAATGTTTATTTCCCCTCCCTCTCTCTCCCGCTAGGCTGTGTCCTGTATGTAATGTTTATTTCCCCCTCTCTCTCTCAGCCAGGCTGTGTCCTGTATGTAATGTTTATTTCCTCCTCTCTCTCCAGGTCAGCTAGGCTGTGTCCTGTATGTAATGTTTATTTCCCCTCCCTCTCTCTCAGGTCAGCTAGGCTGTGTCCTGTATGTAATGTTTATTTCCCCCTCCCTCTCTCCAGGTCAATAGGCTGTGTCCTGTATGTAATGTTTATTTCCCTCCTCTCTCTCCAGGTCAGCTAGGCTGTGTCCTGTATGTAATGTTTATTTCCCCCCTCTCTCTCCAGGTCAGCTAGGCTGTGTCCTGTATGTAATGTTTATTTCCCCTCCCTCTCTCTCCAGGTCAGCTAGGCTGTGTCCTGTATGTAATGTTTATTTCTCCCCCCCCCCCCATCTCCTCCCAATGCAATATTTCATTACCCCCCTCCTCTGAATGCATCCTGTATGCAATATTTAATCAAACCCATCTCTCCCTCTCTCTCTTCTCCCAGTTCAGCTGGCCTGCAATGCTGTGCCCTGTTTGCGGGTGACAGCGGTGGTTGCCAGCACGCTCACTCTGAGCTGCATCGCTGCGGAGTGGTACCAGAGCATCGTGCCCCCGCTGCGGAGCAAGAGGCACTACACCAGCACCCGCACGCACAGGCTGTTGGGTAAGTGGTTCGGGTTAACACAACCGACCAATCAGCAACACAGCAGAAGGGCTGCAGAGTTCTCACCTCGCAGGAGAGGCCAGTTGTTGACTTTTATTGGTCAGCCTGTCTCCCCGCCTCCTTTTTAAAGACGCGGCACAGAGGACGAAGCCAGAACGCTAGCTTAACTGCAGAAGCTCCCTGCAACTTTCATGAGGCAAAAAACAACACAAGATTTTGAAGGCAACTTTTTGGTTCACATTTTCTATGATTTTGTTTGATACCTAAGTTTAAAATATTTGATTCAATAGGCCTGAGTGTTGTGTTTCTTTTGTGCATCAGTGAAGACATTGAAAAATACTTCTGGTCAAGATGTTTTAATTTAATAAGTATTTTAGTATTTCTAAATGGTTACAAACGAGAGGAGGCCATTCGGCCCATCTTGCTTGTTTGGTTGTTAGTAGCTTATTGATCCCAGAATCTCATCAAGCAGCTTGTTTCCTTGTTTCTTGTTTCAGGTCGAATAAAAGTCCCCTGGGTCGACATTGTCAATACCTTTTAGAATTCTGAATGGTTGAATCAGATCACCGTGTAGTCTTCTTTGTTCAAAATTGAATAGATTCAATTCTTTTAGCCTGTCTGCATATGACATGCCTTTTAAACCCGGGATAATTCTGGTTGCTCTTCTTTGCACTCTTTCTAGAGCGGCAATATCTTTTGAACAAGGTAATCAGAACTGAACACAATATTCTAGATGAGGTCTTACTAATGCATTGTAAAGTTTTAACATTACTTCCCTCTGTACAGATTCAGTAATTAAAATGTAATAATACAAGAGGAGCTTTATTTTTATTGTTACTATTTGTTCTTGTGATCTGATGACGGAGTGTGTTTTGAGCAAGCACAGGGGCACCCCCAACACTGAGAGAGCACAGGGGCACTCCCAACACAGAGAGAGCACAGGGGCACTCCCAACACAGAGAGAGCACAGGGGCACTCCCAACACAGAGAGAGCACGGGGGCACTCCCAACACTGAGAGAGCACAGAGGCACCCCCAACACTGAGAGAGCACAGAGGCACCCCCAACACTGAGAGAGCACAGGGGCACTCCCAACACAGAGAGAGCACAGGGGCACTCCCAACACAGAGAGAGGGCACAGGGCACTCCCCCAACACAGAGAGAGCACAGGGGCACTCCCAACACTGAGAGAGCACAGGGGCACTCCCAACACTGAGAGAGCACAGAGGCACCCCCAACACAGAGAGAGCACAGAGGCACCCCCAACACTGAGAGAGCACAGAGGCACCCCCAACACAGAGAGAGCACAGGGGCACTCCCAACACTGAGAGAGCACAGAGGCACCCCCAACACAGAGAGAGCACAGAGGCACCCCCAACACTGAGAGAGCACAGGGCACCCCCAACACTGAGAGAGCACAGAGGCACCCCCCAACACTGAGAGAGCACAGAGGCACCCCAACACAGAGAGAGCACAGGGCACCCCCAACACAGAGAGAGCACAGAGGCACCCCCAACACTGAGAGAGCACAGAGGCACCCCCAACACTGAGAGAGCACAGAGGCACCCCCAACACAGAGAGAGAGCACAGAGGCACCCCCCAACACTGAGAGAGCACAGGGGCACCCCAACACAGAGAGAGCACAGGGCACCCCAACACAGAGAGAGCACAGAGGCACCCCCAACACTGAGAGAGCACAGAGGCACCCCCAACACTGAGAGAGCACAGGGGCACCCCCAACACTGAGAGAGCACAGAGGCACCCCAACACTGAGAGAGAGCACAGAGGCATTCCCAACACTGAGAGAGCACAGAGGCACCCCAACACTGAGAGAGCACAGAGGCACCCCCAACACAGAGAGAGCACAGAGGCACTCCCAACACTGAGAGAGCACAGAGGCACCCCCAACACAGAGAGAGCACAGAGGCACCCCCAACACTGAGAGAGCACAGGGGCACTCCCAACACTGAGAGAGCACAGGGGCACTCCCAACACTGAGAGAGCACAGAGGCACCCCAACACTGAGAGAGCAGAGAGGCACTCCCAACACAGAGGCACACCCCAACACTGAGAGAGCACAGAGGCACCCCAACACTGAGAGAGCACAGGGCACTCCCAACACAGAGGAGCACAGAGGCACCCCAACACAGAGAGCACAGGGGCACCCCAACACAGAGAGAGCACAGGGGCACTCCCAACACTGAGAGAGCACAGGGGCACTCCCAACACTGAGAGAGCACAGGGCACCCCCAACACTGAGAGAGCACAGAGGCACCCCCAACACAGAGAGAGCACAGGGGCATTCCCAACACTGAGAGAGCACAGAGGCACCCCCAACACTGAGAGAGCACAGAGGCACTCCCAACACTGAGAGAGCACAGAGGCACCCCCAACACAGAGAGAGCACAGAGGCACTCCCAACACTGAGAGAGCACAGAGGCACTCCCAACACTGAGAGAGCACAGGGGCACCCCCAACACTGAGAGAGCACAGGGCACCCCCAACACA
>JAHFZB010001114.1:0-14978 GCA_036884735.1 Huso huso | reverse complement strand
AGCACCTGCGGCTAAAACTACCCAACTAGCATTATGCGCCAGGACCTCGGTTAAAACTCGCGTCTGCGCATGCGTGTCGTTCCGTTCAAAACTGTATGTTTCCATTTATGTCGCCGTCGGCCAAAATGAAAGGTCTGTGCATTTTGAGCGCGCGCTGCCGGCGCGCACCTCGGCTAAACCTACCCAGCTGCGTGTCGCGGTCCGCAAACGCCAGCTGCGCGTGCGCACCTCCAGCTAAAGCGGCGCGGCTGCGTGTGACACCACCCTCGGCTAAAACTCGCGGCTAACGCGCGGATATGCGTTCCGTTCAAACTGAATGTTTTACATTTATATGCGTAATCGACGCCAAAAATGAAAGGGATGCGCATTCCGGGCGCGCTGCGCATGCGCTGGTCGGCTAAAACTGCACGAATCGCCGTAGCACCTCTGCTAAAAACTAACGGCTGCGTCTGCGTGTCGTTCGCGTTCAAAACTGCATTTCTGATTTACATGCGCCAGCGACATCAAAGATGAAGACCTGCGCCAGTCCTGGCGCAACTGCGGCAATGCGGCAACTTCGGCTAAAACTGCGCCTTTCTTGCCATATCGTTCGCCTTTCAAACTGCATTTTCCATTTTATATGTGCAAAACGCGCACCAAAAAGATGAAATGCCTGCACGCGGTCTGAACAGCTGCACATGCTCAACCTTTCGGCTAAAACTGTGCGGCTGGCGCGAGCAACAACTCAGTTTAAACTACGCGGCTGCATGCGCAGCAACTCGTCTAAAACTACGCGGCTGCGCGCAGAAGCACCTCGGCTAAAACTACCCAGCTGCGTGTCTACGCGGTCCTTCAAACGTATGTTTCCGGCTAAAAACTACCCAGCTGCATATCGCGGGACCACTTAAAACTGAAAGGCTGCGCGTTCGTTCACATTCAAAACTATGCGTTTATATCGCCAATCGGCGTAAAAAAAAATGATGCGCACCTCTGAAGCTGCGCGTTGCGCGGTACCTCGGCTCAAACTACGCGGCTGCGTGTCGGTCCTGAACCTCGGTTAAAACTACGCGGCTGTGCGTATGCGTATCGTTCCGTTCAAAACTGCATTTCCCATTTATGTCGCCGTCCGACGCAAAAATGAAAGGTCTGCGCATTTGTGAACACTGGCCCTGCGCGCGACAATTCTGCTAAAACTGCGCAGCTGCGCGTGAAAACTAGTTTAAAGTACGTGCTGCACAGCACCTCTACGCGGCTGCGCGGCGAGCACTGGCTAAAACTACACAGCTGCGCGTGCGTGTCGTTCGCGTTCAAAACTGCATTTTACCATTTATATGCATAAAGCGACATCTAAGATGAAGGCCTGCACGGTCCTGAGCGCCGTGCGCATGCGCGGCAATTCGGCTAAAACTGCCCAGCTGCGTGTCGCGCACCTCTTGAACGCTGCTGCGCATGCGGCCAGAACCTCGGCTAAACCTACCCAGCTGCGCGCGCAACTAGGTTTAAACTACTGCTGTGCGTGCATGCAGCAACTCGTCTAAAACTACCCAGCTGCATATGCACAGCACCTCGGTTAAAACTAAGCAGCTGCGCGTGCGAATGCGTTCACGTTCAAAACTGCATTTTTCCATTTTTTTGCGCAAAATGACATCAAAGATGAAAGCCTGCAAAATCCTGAGCGCCGTCGCATTTCTGAATTCGCTAAAATGTGCGTACGCGCGTAGCACCTCGGCTAAAACTACACAGCTGCGCGTGTGCACCACCGGCTAAAACTCGCAGCTGCGTATCGCAACCTTTCGTCTAAACCTACCCAACTGCGTGTCGCGGTCCTGCATACAGCTCGCTAAACTCAATAAAACTAACCAGCTGCGCATGCGTGTCGTTCGCCGTTCAAAACTGCATTTACCATTTATATCGCAACGACATCAAAGATTAAATAAAGCGACATCAAGACTGTAAAGATCGCATGCGCAGTCCTTCGAAAACCAACTGCATGCGCGGCAACAACAGCTAAAACTTCGCGTGTGCAACAACTCGGCTAAAACTACGCAGCTGCGCGCAACACCACTCTGCTAAACTGCGCCGCGGTCCTGCGCGTTCCGCGTTCAAAACTGTCGGTTAAACACCCAGCTGCGTGTCGCAGCCAAAATAAAAATGCGCGGTCCTGACGCGGATATGCGTTCACCGCCCAAAAACTGCGCAGCTGCTTTCCAACTTCCTAAACCTACAAAATGCGCGTTTTTAAAATTTATCGCAAGCAATTTCTGAAAGGCCTGCGCGGTCTGCGCGTGCGCGGCAATTCGGCTAAACTGCACAGATGCGCATGTGCGGCAACTCGTAAAACTGCGCGGCTGCGCATGCGCGGCACCTGCTAAAACTGCAGCTGCGCGTGCGCTGGCAACTCCTTAAACTCGCGGCTGCGCGTGAAGCACCTGGATAAAACTGCCAACTGCGTGTCGCCTTTCGCGGTCCTGGTTAAAACTAACCAGCTGCGCGGATGTCGTTCCGTTCAAAACTGTTTTCCATTTATATTCACAACCACGACAGCAAAATGAAATGCGGCGCGGTCCTGAGCGCAGCTGCGCATGCGCAGCAACTCAGCTAAAAACTGTGCAGCTGCGTGGTGTAGCAACTCTGCTAAACTACGCAGCTGCGCATGCACGTGTCAGCTAAACCTACCAAAAACTGCGTATGCGGTTTATATGTGCAAAGCGACACCAAAGATGAAATGCCTGCACAGTCCTGAGCGTGCATGCTCAGCAACTTCGGCTAAAACTGCGCGGCCTAGCGCGTGCGTAGCACATTGGCCTAAAACTATGCAGCTGTGGGTAACAAATAGGTTTAAAACTTCTGAATAGCATGCACAACAACCGTCTAAAACTTCAGCAGCTGCGCTGAAGGCAACAGCTTCGGTTTTAAACTTCGCGGCTTCGCGTGCACAGCAACTGCGTCTAAAACTAAGCAGCTGCACGTCCGCGGCACCTCGGCTACAGAATTCACGCGGGTCGCGTATCGTTCGCCATTCAAAACTGCATTTTACCATTTATATGCATAAAAGCGACTTCAAAAGATGAAAGAGACCTGCGCGGCCCCTGAGCGCATCTCTTCTGCAGCAGAACCTCAGCTAAAACTTCATGGCTTCGTGTACTTTTAACACCTCGGCTAAAACTACGCGGCTAACGTGCGCGCTTAACTTCGGCCCCAAATCTGCACGGCCCTGCGCGTAATGCGTTAAACACTTCAAAACTGCATTTTACCATTTATATGTCATAAAGCGACACCAAATATGCCAGTACCGCCAGTCCTGAGCGTACCCAGCTCAACCTTCGGCTAAAACTGCACAGCTAAGCATGGCGTATATTCGGTTTAAACTTCGCCTTTCGCGCGGCAACTTCGTCTAAAACTTCACAGCAGCTGCGTGCGAAACACCTGACTAAAACGCAACTGCGTTATCGCAGCGGTCCCTGAGCGCGGCTAATGCGAAGCACCGACTAAAACTACCCAGCTGCGTGTCGCGGGACCTCGGATAAAACTTCGCGGCTACGCGTGAGTAGCAACTAGGTTTAAACTACGCGGCTGCGCGTGCAGCAACTGATCTAAAACTACGCGGCTCATTGCTCAGCAACTTCGGATAAAAGTCGCCAAACTCGCGCTGTCTTGTAACAACTTCGACTAAAACATACGCTCGCGCGTGCGCAGCAACTCGGCTAAAACTATGCAGCTCGTGCGCACCCGGCACCTCAGCTAAAACTACGGAGGTGCGTATGCGTTCGCCGTTCAAAACTGTATTTTACCATTTATGTCGCCAAAAGCGACTTCAAAGATGAAAGACCTGTACAGCCCTGAGCGCAACTGCGCGTCGCGCGGCACTCAAATAAAACTACGCGGCTGCGTGTGCACAACACCTCTGCTAAAACTACGCGGCTGGCGAGCAGCAACCCATTAAATCTACACAGCTGCGCATGTGTATGCGTTCGCCTTTCAAAACTGCATTTTACCATTTCTATCTCAAAACGACATCAAAGATGAAATACCTGCGCGGTCCTGAGCGCAACTGCGCATGCGCAGCAACCTCAGATAAAACTGCGCAGCTGCGCATGCACAGAACCTCGGCAAAAACTACGCAGCTGCGCGCAACTCGGCTAAATCTACGCTGCGCGCGTATGCGTTCAAAACTGCATTTTACCATTTATATGCAAAACGACACCAAAGATGAAATGCCTGTCCTGAGCGGCGCATGCTCAACCAACTTCGGCTAAAACTGTGCAGCTGCGCGTGGTAGCAAATAGGTTTAAATACGCTGCGAATGCACAGCAACTCGTCTAAAACTACGCGGCTGCGCGTAAAACACCTCGGCTAAAACTACCCAGCTGCGTTATCGCGGTCCTTAAAACGCAGCTGCGCGTACACAACAACTCATCTAAAACTACGCATGCGCGTGCTCAGTAACGGCTAAAACTGCGCGGCTGCGCGTGCGCAACAACTCAGCTAAAACTACGCTGCGCGCGCGCCAGTACCTCGGCTAGAACTCGCGGAGGTGCGTATGCGTTCGCCGTTCAAAACTGCATTTACCATTTATATCGCATAAAGCGACTTCAAAGATGAAAGACCTGCGCGGCCCTGAGCATGTGCTGCGTGGCAGAACCTCCAGATAAAACTACGCCAACTGCGTGTGCACCTTCTCGGCTAAAAAACGCGGCTGCGGATGCGCAGCACCTCGGCTAAATCTACACAGCTGCGCATGCGTATCGTTCGCCTTTCAAAACTGCATTTACCATTTCTGTCAACAAACGACACAAAGATGAAATGCCTGCGCGGTCCTGAACGCGAATGCTCAACAACTCGGCTAAAACTGTGCAGCTGCGCGCGGTAACCTTCGGTTTAAACTACGCAGCTGCGCGTACTGTAACAACTCGTCTAAAACTGTGCAGCTGCGCGTGCACAGCAACCTCGGCTAAAACTACCCAGCTGCGTATGCACAGCACCTCCGGTTAAAACTAAGCAGCTGCGCGTGCGTGTCGTTCCCGTTCAAAACTGTATGTTTCCATTTATATCTCGCCGTCGATGCCAAAAAATGAAAGATCTGCGCGTTTCTGAAAACAGCTGCGCGTGTGCAGTACCTCGGCTAAAACTGCGCGGCTGCGCGTGCAAAACTCGGCTAAACCTACCCAGCTGCGTGTCATGGGGTCCTGAATACCAGCTGTGCATTCGAAGCTTTATTAAAACTACCCAGCTGCGTAGGCGCAGCACCTCGGCTAAAACACCCAGCTGCGTAATGCGGATATCGTTCCTTCAAACGCATGTTTCGCATGCGCGGCAAATCGGCTAAAACTACCTGGCTGCGTCAAAACTGCGCAGCTGCGCGTCTGCGCATGTAAAACTACCCAGCTCATATCGCGGGACCTCGGTTAAAACTACGCGGCTGCGCGTGCATATCGTTCCCGTTCAAAACTGTATGTTTCCATTTGTATGTGCAAATCGACGCCAAAAATGAAAGATCTGCGCATTTCTGAACGCAGCTGCGGATGCGCAGCACCTCGGCTGAACCTACCCAACTGCGTATGTGCGGTCCTGAAACGCGAACACAGCTGCGCGTGCGGCACCTCGGCTAAAACTACCCAGCTGCGTGGCGCGGCACCTCGGCTAAAACTAACAGCAGCTGCGCGTGCGTATGCGTTCACGTTCAAAACTGTATGTTTCCATTTATATGCGCCGTCGTGCCAAAAATGAAAGGCCTGCGCATTTCTGAACGCAAATGCGCATGCGCGGTACCTCGGCTAAAACTGCGCGGCTCCGCGTGCGCGCTTTGCTAAACCTACCCAGCTGCGTGTGCTAAAACCTACGCGGCTGCGCATGCGAAGCACCTCGGCTAAAACTACCCAGCTGCGTATCGCCGGGACCTCGGTTAAAACTACGCGGCTGCGCGTGCATCTGCGTTCACGTTCAAAACTGCATATGTTTCCATTTATGTCGCCGTCGGCGCCAAAAAATGAAAGGTCTGTGCATTTGTGAACGCAGCTGCGCGCGAGCAGCAATTCTGCTAAAACTGCGCGGCTGCATGCGTAAAACTCTGTTTAAACTGCGCGGCTGTGCGCGAGCAACCTTCGCCTAAAAACTACGCGGCTGCGCGCGAGCAGCAACTCGGCTAAAACTACGCAGCTGCGCGTGCGTGTGCGTTCGCGTGCGTTCAAGCGTTCAAAACTGCATTTACCATTTATATGCTCATGCAAAGATGAAAGGCCTGCGGTCCTGAACGAAAATGCCTGCGCCAGCAACTTCGGCTAAAACTGCGCAGCTGCGTGTCGCGGTCACCTTGGCTAAACCTGCGCGGCTGTGGCAGCGACACTAAACCTGAAAGGCTGCGCGGTCCTGGGTTTAAACAGCTGCGCGTTCGTATCAACTCGGCTAAAACTACGCGGCTGCTTAAAACCTTATAAAACGCGCACCTGTTCACCGGTCAAAACTGCGCGCGCAGTCTATCTAACTACGCAGCTGCGCCTGCGCGGTCCTCGGCTAAAACTGCGCAGCTGCGCGTGCGCAACAACTCGTCTAAAACTACGCGGCTGCGCGTACCGGCGCCTCGGTTAAAACTACGCGGCTGCGCGTGCGCGGTTCGCGTTCAAAACTGCATTTTACCATTTATATTCGCGACCGACTTCAAAGATGAAATGCCTGCGCGGTCCTGAGCGCGTGCGCATGCGCCAGCAACCTCCAGCTAAAACTACGCAGCTGCGTCTAAAACTAAAACAATACGCACCTCGGCTAAAACTACGCGGCTGCGCATGCGCAGCACCTCGGTTAAACCTGCGCGGCTGCGCGTGCGCCTGCATGCAGCTTCGCGTTTACCATTTATCGGCTAAAACAACCCAGCTCAGGCCTCGCCACCTCCGGTTAAAACTACGCGGCTGCGCATGCGTATGCGTTCAAACTTCAAAACTGTATTTTTCCATTTATATGCAAAGCGACGCCAAAATGAAAGGTCTGCTAAAAACTGAATGCAGCTGCGCGTGCGCAGCAATTCTGCTAAAACTGCGCGGCTGTGCATGCGTAGCACCTCTGCTTAAACTGCGCGGCTGCGCGTGAGCGGCAACTCACCTAAAACTGCGCGGGTGCGCGAGCAGCACCTCGGCTAAAACTACGCAGCTGCGCGTGCGTGTGCGTTCGGCGTTCAAAACTGCATTTACCATTTATGCCTAAAACGACATCAAAGATGAAGGCCTGCACAGTCCTCAGCAAACGCCGTGCGCAACTGCGCGTACAACTCGGCTAAAACTGCCCAGCTGCGTAGCAGCCTCGCGGTCTAAAACGCCAATTGCGCGTGCGACGCAAAGATGAAATCGGCTAAACCTGCCAGCTGCGCGCGAAACCTAGCAACTGGGTTTAAACTTCGCGGCTGCGCGTGCACAGCAACTCGTCAAAAACTACGCAGCTGCGCGCCGCGACAACTCGGTTTAAACTCGCGGCTGCGCGTGCACGCAACTCATCTAAAACTGCGCAGCTGCGCGTCCGCAGCACCTCGGCTAAAACTACGCGGGTGCGCGTGTCGTTCGCCATTCAAACTGCATTTTACCATTTATATCCGCACAGCGACTTCAAAGATGAAAAGGTCTGCGCGGCCCTGAGCGCATCTGCGCATGCGCGCACCTCAGCTAAAACTGCGCGATCCGCGTGCAAAAACTGCTAAAACTACGCGGCGTGCGCATGCGTGAAACTTCGGCTAAATCTAAAGCTGCGCGTGCGCACAACCGTTAAACCTACCCAACTGCGTTTTGCATTTCTCCTGCCGCGAAGCTGCGCCAAAAGATGAAACCCTCGGCTAAAACTACCCAGCTGCGCATGCTCAACACCTCGGCTAAAACTACGCCAGCTGCGCATGCGTGTGCGTTCCGTTCAAAACTGCATTTTACCATTTATATTCGCAAAACGACATCAAAATGAAATGCCAGCGCGGTCCTGAGCGCAGCTGCGCATGCGCAGCAACTTTCGGCTAAAACTGCGCAGCTGCGTGTGCGCGGTCTTGGAAAAACTACTGCGCGTGCGCGGCGCACCTTTCTCGGCTAAACCTACCCAGCTGCGCGTCCAGCGAGCAACCTCGGTTTAAACTAACCGGCTGCGCATATTCGTTACGTTCAAAACTTCGCCCGTTCATTTATATCATTTCGATGCAAAATGAAAAAGCTGCGACATCAAGCATGAATTACCTGCGCGGTCCTCAAAACTGTATGTTTCCATTTAAAACTTCGGCGTCGCCTCAAAAACCTAAGCGTCTGTGCATTTTGTCGCTAAAACTGCGCGCGTGCGTATGCGTTCACGTTCAAACTGCGCGGCTGCGTCGATGCCAAAAATGAAAGTCCTGCGCGGTCCTGACAGCGCGCATGCTAAAACAATTCGGCTAAAACTACCCAGCTGCGCGTAAGGCCTAAACCTCTGCTAAAACTTGCAGCACGCAGCTGCGCGTGCAAATAACCTTTAAAAACACCCAGCTGCATATCGCGGGAACCGGTCTAAAACTGCGCTGCGCGTGCGATATGTCGTTCACGTTCAAAACTGCATTTTCCATTTATGTCGCTAAACGACTTCAAAATGAAAGACCTGCGCGGCCCTGAGCGCAACTGCGCATGCGCCGAACCTCAGATAAAACTGCGCGAATGCGTATGCACAGCACCTCGGCTAAAACTACGCGGCTGCGCGTGCGCAGCACCTCGGCTAAACCTACCCAACTGCTTATGCGCGATCCTGAAACCAGCTGCGCGTTTCAAACACCTCGGCTAAAACTACCCAGCTGCGTGGCGCCACCTCCTCAAAACTACACAGCTGTGCATGCGTATCGTTCACGTTCAAAACTGTATTTTCCATTTATGTCATAAACTGGCCAAAAATGAAATGTCTGTGCATTTGTGAGCGCGGCTGCGCATGCGCAACAATTCTGCTAAAACTGCGCGGCTGCGCGCGCGTGAAACTGGGTTTAAAACTGCGCGGCTGCGCGCGAGCAGCAACTCGCCTAAAACTACGCGGCTGCGCGCGGCAACTCGGCTAAAACTACGCGCTGCGCGTGCGTGTGCGTTCGCGTTCAAAACTGCATTTTACCATTTATATGCCTAAAACGACATCAAGATGAAAGGCCTGCACAGTCCTGAGCGCCGTGCGCATGCGCAGCAACTCGGCTAAAACTACCCAGCTGTGTATGCGCGGTCTTGAGCGCGGCTGCGCGTAAAACCTCGGCTAAACCTACCCAGCTGCGCGAAGCAACTAGGTTTAAACTTACCTGTGCATGCAAGCAACTCGTCTAAAACCGCGGCTGCGTGTGCACAGCACCTCGGCTAAAACTACGCAGCTGCGCGTGTGCATCCTGCGTTCATGTTCAAACTGCATTTTCCATTTATTTACAAAAGCGACATCAAATATGAAAGGCCTGCACAGTCCTGAGCCTTAAATGTCATGCACAACAATTCAGCTAAAACTGCGCCCTGCGCGTACGTAGCACCTCGGCTAAAACTACACAGCTAAACGCGGCACGGCTAAAACGTCGCGGCTGCGTGAAAGCAGCAACTTCGGTTAAAACTACGCGCTGCGCGTATTCGCGGCACCTCGGCTAAAACAACGCAGCTAAGCATCCGCAGCACCTCGGTTAAAACTACGCAGCTGCGAATGCGAATGCGCATGCGTTCGCATTCAAAACTGCATGTTACCATTTATATCGCCGTCGGCGACGCCAAAATGAAAGATCTGCGCATTTCTGAACGCAGCTGCAGATGCGCAGCACCTCGGCTAAACCTACCCAGCTGCGTGTCGCGGTCCTGAAACGCCAGCTGCGCGTGCGGCGCTCGGCTAAAACTACCCAGCTGCGTATGCGCAGGACCTCGGTTAAAACTACGCATTCACGTTCACGTTCACGTTCAAAACTGTATGTTTCCATTTATATGCGCAAATCGATGCCAAAAATGAAAGGTCTGTGCATTTCTGAACGCAGCTGCGCACGAGCAGCAATTCTGCTAAAACTGCGCAGCTGCGCATGCGTAGAAACTAGGTTTAAAGTACGCAGCTGCGCATGAGCAGCAACTCGCCTAAAACTACGCAGCTGCGCATGAGCAGCAACTCGGCTAAAACTACGCAGCTGCGCATGCGTGTGCGTTCGCGTTCAAAACTGCATTTTACCATTTATATGCCTAAAACGACATCAAGATGAAAGGCCTGCACAGTCCTGAACGCAAATGCGCATGCGCAGCAACTCGGCTAAAACTGCCAGCTGCGTGTCGCGGTCTTGAAACGCAACGCATGCGGCGCACCTCGGCTAAACCTACCCAGCTGCGCCCGGTAGCAACTAGGTTTAAACTACGAATTACCATTTATTTGCCCAAAACGACATCAAAGATGAAAGGCCTGCACAGTCCTGAACGCAAATGCGCATGCGCAGCAATTCAGCTAAAAATGTGCACCTGCGCATGCGTTGCACCTCGGCTAAAACTACACAGCTGCGCGTGAGTAGCACCTTCCGTTTAAACTACGGTTACCATTTATTTCCGCAAAACATCATCAAGATAAAACTACTGCACAGTCCTGAGCGCGCATCTGCGCTCACGCGGCAATTCACTAAATGCACCTGCGCATATATGCAAATCGGCCAAAACTAAAGGTCTGTGCATTTCTGAGCCGCCGGCACTAAGCACGGCTGCGTAACGCAATTCTGCTAAAACTCGCGGCGCATGCGCCAAACCTCGGCTAAAACTAGGTTTAGCAGCAACCTCGGTTAAAACTGCGCGCTGCGCATGAGTGCAACAAAAACTACATGTTACCATTTATATACGCCGTCGGCGTCCAAAATGAAAGATCTGCGCATTTCTGAGCAACTGCGGTCGCCTAAAACACGCTAAACCTACCCAGCTGCGTGATGCGGCGGTCCTGAAAATCAGCTGCGTGTGTCAACTCAGCTAAACCACCCAGCTGCGTGGCGCAGCACCTCGGTTAAAACTACGCGGCTATTGCATGCGTCGCTCGCGTTCAAAACTGTATGTTTCCATTTATATGCGCAAATCGACGCCAAAAATGAAAGGTCTGAGCATTTCTGAATGCAGCTGCGGATGCGCAGCACCTCGGCTAAACCTACCCAGCTGCGTATGCGCGGTCCTGAACGCAGCTGCGCATGTGCAGAACATCAACCTAAGCGGCTGCGTGCTGCGTATGCACAAGCACCTCGGCTAAAACTATGCAGCTGCGCGCTGCGTATGTCGTAAAACTTTCAAAACTGCATTTTACCATTTATGCCGCGCAAAACGACCTCAAAGATGAAATACCTGCGCAGGGACCCTTAAACGCGCGGCTGCGCGGTAGCAACTGCGTTTAAAACTGCGCAGCTGCGCGAGTAGCAACTCGTCTAAAACTACGCGGCTGTGCATGCTCAGCACCTCGGATAAAACTGCCAGCTGCGCGATGCTCAAGTCCTGAAATGCCGCGCGGCGATGAAGCATGCCTGCTCGGCTAAAAGTACCCAGCTCGCGTATCGCGGTTCAAAACTGTAAGTTAAAACTACCCGGCTTCGATCAAAACTGCATTTTACCATTTCTCAAAAACGACACCAATAATGAAATGCCTCGCCCTAAACTCCGGCTGCCGCATGCTCAAGCAACTTCGCTAAAACTACGCAGCTATGTGCGCGCAGCACTAAGCCTAAAATACCAGCTGGCTAAAACGCAAACTAGTCTGAACGTGTGCGGCTCAGCAACCTCGGCTAAAACTACCCAGCTCGCGTGTCGCGGACGCTGTCCGTTAAAACTAAACGGCTGCGCGTGGAAGCAACTTTTAAACTCAGCTGAAGGCCTCGCCCTCCCAAAATGAAGAAATAAAATTTCTGAATTCAATCAAAACTGCGTATTGCAACCCTCGGCAAAACTACGCCAAAATGAAAGATTGCGCATTTCGGCTAAAACGCGCTCGCGTGCGCAGCACCTCGTTAAAACTACCCCAACTGCGATTTTATCATTTATGTCCGCAAACGCACTTCAAAATGCGAAGCAACTGCTAAAACCTGAGCAGCTGCGCAGGTTAACCTCAGCTAAAACTACGCTGACTGCGCGTGCACGTGTCACCTCGCATTAAAACTACGCATGTGCGCGTATATGCCAAATCGATGCCAAAATGAAAGATCTGCGCATGATCGCGTTCTGTTCAAAACTGCATTTTTCCATTTGTATAAAACGACGCCAAAATGAAAGAACTGGCGGTCCTGACGCGGCTGCGCATGCGCAGCACCTCCGGCTAAAACTACCCAGCTGCGCGTGTGTCGGTCTAAAACGCAGCTGCGCGTGCTCCAGCACCTCGGCTAAAACTACCCAGCTGCGTATCGCGCGGTCCTCAGCAAAAACTACGCACCTGCGCTGCATCCGCGTTCACGTTCAAAACTGCATTTTCCATTTATATGCGCAAATCGACACCAAAATGAAAGGAAATGCCTGCGCTCATCCTGAAGCGCGCGCGCATCAGCCTTCGGCTAAAACTGCGCAGCTGCGCATGCGCCAACTCTGGTTTAAACTATGCAGCTGCGCGTTATGCGCAGCAACTCAACCTAAACTACGCGGCTGCGTGTCGAGAACCTCGGCTAAAACTACGCAGCTGCGCGTGCGTCTCGTTCGCCGTTCAAACTGCATTTTCCATTTATATCGCAAATCGACTTCAAAAATGAAAGGTCTGCGCGCATTTTCTGAGCGCCAACTGCGCATGCGCGAGCACCTCAGCTAAAACTGCGCAGCTGCGCGCGTATGCAAAGCGCGGTCTTGGCTAAAAACTACGCAAACTGCGGCTGCGTGTGCGCAACACCTCGGCTAAAACTACACAGCTGCGCATGCGTATGCGTTCAGCGTTCAAAACTGCATTTTACCATTTATATTATGCCAAAACGACATCAAAGATGAAAGGCCTGCGCACAGTCCTGAGCGCGAAATGCGCAAACTCGCGGACCTCAGATAAAACTACGCAGCTGCGCATGCGTAGCACCTGTCTTCAAACTACATGCTTCATCGCGCAAGCACCTCGGCTAAACCTCACAGCTGCGCATGCGCAAAGTAAGCCTTTCAAAACTGCATTTACCATTTATATGTGCAAAACGACTGCAAAAATGAAATGCCTGCTCAAAACCCGGTCCTGACTCAGCGCATGCTCAAAACTCGGCTAAAACTGTGCAGTTGCGCGCGGTAGCAAATGGGTTTAAACTACGAAAGCTGCGCGTGCGCACAACAACTCGTCTAAAACTACGCGGCTGCTGCGTGCGGCTCACTACACTCGGCTAAAACTGCGCGGTCCTGCGCATGCGCGCAACTCAGCTAAAACTTCGCCAGCTGCGTGTCGCTCAGGAACTCCCGCAGTACCTCGGCGCAAATGTTACGCGGTTCAAAACTGTCGTTCGTCGTTCAAAACTGAAAAATTTACCATTTCTGGGCAAGAAACTGCGTTTTTCTGTTTAATACCTCGCGGCCCTGACATCAAGCAACTGCACATGCGCAGAACCTCAGATAAAACTACGCAACTGCGTATGCACAGCACCTCGGCTAAAACTACGCAGCTGCGGATGCGCAGCACCTCGGCTAAATCTACACAGCTGCGCATGTGTATGCGTTCGCCTTTCAAAACTGCATTTTACCATTTATATGCGCAAAACGACACCAAAGATGAAATGCCTGCGCAGTCCTGAACGCGCATGCTCAGCAACTCGGCTAAAACTGTGCAGCTGCGCATGAGTAGCAACTCGGTTTAAACTACGCAGCTGCGCATGCACGCGCAACTGTCTAAAACTGTGCAGCTGCGCGTGCACCTCGGCTAAAACTACCCAGCTGCGTGTGCGCACAGCACCTCGAAAAACTAAGCAGCTGCGCATGCGTATGCGTTCACGTTCAAAACTGTATGTTTCCATTTATATGCGCAAATCGATGCCAAAAATGAAAGATCTGCGCATTTCTGAAGGCAGCTGCGCATGTGCAGTACCTCGGCTAAAACTACGCAGCTGCGCATGCACAGCACCTCGGCTAAACCTACCCACTCCGTCTGCGCGGTCCTGAATGCAGCTGTGCATGCGAAGCACCTCGGCTAAAACTACCCAGCTGCGTAGGCGCAGCACCTCGGCTAAAACTACCCAGCTGCGTATGCGCGGTCCTGAACGCAGCTGCGCATGCGAAGCACCTCGGCTAAAACTACCCAGCTGCGTATGCGCGGTCCTGAACGCAGCTGCGCATGCGAAGCACCTCGGCTAAAACTACCCAGCTGCATATCGCGGGACGCCGCAAAACTACGCGGCTGCGCGTGCATATCGCCGTCGTTCAAAACTGTATGTTTCCATTTGTATGTCTCGGCAGCAAAATGAAAGATCTGCGCAAACTGCGCGGCTGCGGATGCGCAGCACCTCGGCTAAACCTACCCAGCTGCGTATGCGCGGTCCTGAATGCAGCTGTGCATGCGAAGCACCTCGGCTAAAACTACCCAGCTGCGTATGCGCAGCACCTCGGTTAAAACTACGCAGCTGCGCATGCGTATGCGTTCACGTTCAAAACTGTATGTTTCCATTTATATGCGCAAATCGATGCCAAAAATGAAAGATCTGCGCATTTCTGAAGGCAGCTGCGCATGCGCAGTACCTCGGCTAAAACTACGCAGCTCCGCATGCGCAGCACCTCGGCTAAACCTACCCAGCTGCGTATGCGCGGTCCTGAACGCAGCTGCGCATGCGAAGCACCTCGGCTAAAACTACCCAGCTGCGTATGCGCAGGACCTCGGTTAAAACTACGCAGCTGTGCATGCGTCTGCGTTCACGTTCAAAACTGTATGTTTCCATTTATATGCGCAAATCGATGCCAAAAATGAAAGGTCTGTGCATTTGTGAACGCAGCTGCGCACGAGCAGCAATTCTGCTAAAACTGCGCAGCTGCGCATGCGTAGAAACTAGGTTTAAAGTACGCAGCTGCGCATGAGCAGCAACTCGTCTAAAACTACGCAGCTGCGCATGAGCAGCAACTCGGCTA
>JAHFZB010001113.1:0-15000 GCA_036884735.1 Huso huso | reverse complement strand
TCTTCTAAATCCACACTTTAAAATTATGATTTTATTTTTTATTTTAATTGTCTGTCTTACCTATCTTGCCTGAATCTGCTAAATTCAGATTTTAGTTCTGCCTTTTTCACAATATGTTTTTATTAGAGATGTATTTATTTAGTTATTATGTGTTGTCAGTTCAGGGCAAGAAACCCAAATAAGATCTTCATCTCTTTAGTTTCTTTACCCATGAATGATATGTTTTGATATAGAATGTATTCCTTCAAACTAACCAACACATTTTTAAAGAACATGTACATGATGTCTACTCCCTGTTATGCTGTTTGACCAATTAAAAATTAAGACATAAAAGCCTGGTTATTGATTTAGATGCAACAAGAAACAGCACTGCTGTGTTTAATTTATGCACAAACTGGATTCATTCTGAAAATCGAGTTGTGAGGAAAATTAAAACCAATAGAAGGATTTTACATGGAGTGCAGATGCGGCGCTGAACAAGCGGTTGCAGAACGCAGTTCTCGCTATTCCTTATCCAATGCTGCCATCGTGTGGCCATTTAGTAGAACAGTTGGTTCTAATAAAACTTTTTTTTTTTTTTTTTTTATCTAAACACAGATCAGTGACAAGCAATTGCTGGTGCCCTCTGCTGTTTGCAATGAGTAGTACAGGTAGTGAAATCGCAGTTTATTTTATTTATTTATTTATTTATTTATTTATTTATTTATTTATTTATTAGCAGACGCCCTGGTCCAGGACGACTTACAATTGTTACAAATTATCACAGTACAAAGAATCACATTACAGAATATCATAATACAGATAAGAGCAGCTATGAAAGTACAATAAAATCAATTCAAGTAAGAGCAGTTTATAAAGCACACAGTAAATTATAAGAGCGAACTCGACTAAGAGCAGCTAAACCTGACAGTAACTATTTGCTTATATGAGTCCAATAAGAACACGTAGTAAGCATGATAAATGCATGAGAATGATTTCAAATAAGAGCAATTACAGAAAACCTTATTATTTATACACACAGTACTCTCCTGGCTATCCTGTAAATATTGTTTTTGCTGCATTTTCAGAATTTATCTGAATGTGTATTTTTGCAGAGGAGTTAAGGTTAATTTGAGTCATTTCAAAAGGGCAACTGAGCTTTGTGCAGATAAATATTAAAAAACAGTTCTAGTAAATGGCCACACGATGGCAGCATTGGATAAGGAATAGCGAGAGCTCCGTTCTGCCCGTCTCCATGAAGTCCAGGTTTACAGCACAGGAAGCCCCGTGACCCGACACCTCCCCATGTGAGTTTAATTATTTATTCTTAAAACCGTGCAGTTCAAACAGGAGGAGTGGCAAACACTGTTGCAGCAGCAAAGGTCATTCAAAATGATCTAGACAGCATTCAGAACTGGGCAGACACATGGCAAATGACATTTAATAGAGGAAAGTGGAAGGTACTGCACGCAGGCAATACATTTCTCCCCCCTTCCTTTCTATATTGGTTAATTGTGGGCTCTAGTTTTTTTATTTAACATCGCTGAGTCCCTTGTCCCTGTGGATTGCAACCACAATGTAGAAACATATAGAGAATGGATGGGAATGGTCAATAAACATTACTGCTGTTTCTCTTAAAGCGTGTTTATTTATTTCTAATACTGGACCCTGTCTTAATACTCTATCACATTCTGAATATGAATATAGCTGAGTTATTAATTGTAGGTAATACTTAGAATACCAGATACTCATTTAGCATTAAAAAGCAATCCATGTGATTTCTTTACCAGTCGTTCATTATTTTGTGTATCAGCCTCCACACAAAGCCGAGCGCAGTGCGGTATACTGTAATGATGCTCCAGTCAGTCTGCCTGGACTGCACCTGAACCATCTTAAAAACATGAAGCCTCCAATAAGCTCATTTGTAAAAGTTAGTAAAGAAAGGCGCTATATAATCTAAGGAAGCTGAATGTGAACTCCTAGCTGGAGCAACGAGAGAGGGAGAGAGGGGGCGGGGCAGAGAAGGAGGGGGAGACGCTGCTAGGCAACCGGCTCCTGAACATTCCACTCCGCTGAGCAGAGACCGTTAGGATTTAAAAATGCCAAAGTTCCGAGCGCCGTTAGTATGGGCTGCCAGAAATGAGGAGAAAATAAATACAGCTTTTTATAAATGTGTGCATTCAGATATCATTTAGAAATCTAGTTACAAGATATAACAGTTAGCTAAATATTTAAATACATCTTAAATCTCTTAACTAGATTTAACATTTAGTTAAATATTTAACTGGCAGCAAACTGTGGAGTTTGTATGGAAATGAGCGTTTGACGCGATTTGATTGGCTCTTGTAATGTTGAAATTTGCATGTTTATCAATTAGCATAAAATAAGTGCATAGCATAAGTGTGTGTGTGTGTGTGTGTGTCAGTACCTCTGTGTGTGTGTGTGTGTGTGTGTCAGAACCTCTGTGTGTGTGTGTGTCAGTACCTCTGTGTGTGTGTGTGTGTGTGTGTGTGTGTGTGTGTGTGTGTGTGTGTGTGTGGTACCTCTGTGTGTGTGTGTGTGTGTCAGTACCTCTGTGTGTGTGTGTGTGTGTGTCAGTATGTGTGTGTGTGTGTGTGTGTGTCACTATCTGTGTGTGTGTGTCTGTGTCAGTACCTGTGTGTGTGTGTCACTATCTGTGTGTGTGTGTGTGTTTGTGTCAGTACCTGTGTGTGTGTCTGTGTCAATATCTGTGAGTGTGTGTGTCTGTGTCAGTACCTGTGTGTATGTGTGTGTGTGACCGTACCTGTGTGTCACTATCTGTGTGTGTGTCTCAGTGTCTCAGTGTGTGTGTGTGTGTCAGTACCTGTGTGTGTATCAGTGTGTGTGTCACTATCTGTGTGTGTGTGCGTGTCAGTACCTGTGTGTGTGTGTGTGTGTCACTATCTGTGTGTGTGTGTCTCAGTGTGTGTGTCTCAGTGTGTGTCTGTTTGTCAGTACATGTGTGTGCATGCATGTCAGTATCTGTGTGTGTGTGCGGGTCACTACCTGTGTGTGTGTGTGGGGGTCAGTACCTGTGTGTGTGTGTGTGTGTCACTATCTGTGTGTGTCACTATCTGTGTGTGTCTCAGTGTGTGTCTGTTTGTCAGTACATGTGTGTGCATGCATGTCAGTATCTGTGTGTGTGTGCGGGTCACTACCTGTGTGTGTGTGTTTGTGTCAGTACCTGTGTTTGTTTGTGTGTTTGTGTCTGTACCTGTGTGTGTGTGTGTGTGCGTGCGTGTGTGCGTGCGCATGCGTGAGTCAGTACCTGTGTGTCTCTGGGAGATATATTTTTTGTCTCAAGTCTCCTCCCGCGCTCCGTTCATAACTGATGTAAAACTAAAACAACTCCTCAGAACTATTCATGACGAGGGACATGTTCATAAAAACATAAACCATGGTGATTGTGTTGATAAAGATATCGCAGGAATAAGTCCAGGCAGCAGAACGCCAGGGAAAGCGACGCGTTGTGTTTTAAACCTGTCAGCGAGCCCGGCTCTGAAGAACAACAAAACACAAAACAAGAGACGCACATCGAGGGCCTGTCAAATTTGAAAATTCATTTATTACATTTCTCTTCATAGAATCCTCTGTAAGGTTAACATACAACCAGTCAGATACAGAACAACGGATTTTGATAATTTACTCTAGTTATTGATAAAAAAAAAAAATAAAAAAATTGTAATATTTGTAAAACTTCCACCCTTTCCACAAGCCTCAAAACACCTGAACCGTGCCTGAAGATATCCCTGTGTCTCTATCAGATGAATCTATAACAGCACAGCAGCTCAAATTAAAATGTGCATCGCTGCCCGAACCCAGCGACTGTCTATCACATGTCTGCAAACCTCAAGCCTAGAGGTCCGTCCCAAACTGCACAGAACCGCTGGAAATCTGAAGAGAATCTGTAATCTGCAGAGGGAGCATCTTACCTGTTTAGAATTTGAATGATAAAAATGGAAATCAAGTAAACATACTATCAAACTCTTTACAGGCGAAGCACTTCCAATGTAACATATCAGGCCTTTTGTCAGTAAAATCTTTATAAGCTGTCAAACAAAAACAAGACTTCTCATTGAGTCACGTTTTCAAACCCTCAACTCCAGCCTTTATGAACTCCTACTTCTTAAAAGGAGACACAACGTCTGTCGATTTCACAAAACTAGAACCGAGCAGCTGAGTTCATGTATTCCAGGTCACTTTAGCGGTCCGTTTGTGATAATTCCGATGACGATGTCGCTGAGGAAGATGGCGGCTCCCTGGAGGAGTGCGAATTCCCAGGAATTCACTCCTCCACAGATTCGGACCGTCTCTACTCCAGACCGACTGGTTAATTGCAATCCCAAGAAAACCACTTCCGAGAGACTTCCTTAAAAACAAAGTGCTTGATTACTGATTTCCTCGTCAATTTCAAAGATCGCAGGTTAACCAGGAACTTAATACTGTATCACATTCTGAATATGAATATAGCTGAGTTATTAATTGTACATAATACTTATAATACCAGATACACATTTACCATTAAAAAGCAATCCATGTGATTTCTTTACCAGTCGTTCATTATTTTGTGTATCAGCCTCCACACAAAGCCGAGCGCAGTGCGGTATACTGTAATGATGCTGCAGTCAGTGTGCCCGGACTGCACCTGAACCATCTTAAAAACACGAAGCCTCAATAAGCTCATTTGTAAAAGTTAGTAAAGAATGGCGCTATATAATCTAAGGAAGCTGAATGTGAACTCCTAGCTGGAGCAACGAGAGAGGGAGAGGGGGCGGGGCAGAGAAGGAGGGGGAGACGCAGCTGCTAGGCAACCGCTCCTGAACATTCCACTCCGCTGAGCAGAGACCGTTAGGATTTAAAAATGCCAAAGTTCCGAGCGCCGTTAGTATGGGCTGCCAGAAATGAGGAGAAAATAAATACAGCTTTTTTTTATAAATGTGTGCATTCAGATATCATTTAGAAATCTAGTTACAAGATTTAACAGTTAGCTAAATATTTAAATACATCTTAAATCTCTTAACTAGCTTTAACATTTAGCTAAATAGTTAAATAAATTTTAAATCTCTTAGCTAGATTTAACGTTTAGCTAAATATTTAAATACATCTTAAATCTCTTAACTAGATTTAACATTTAGCTAAATATTTAAATAAATCTTAAATCTCTTAACTAGATTTAACATTTGTGTGTGTGTGTGTGTCAGTACCTGTGTGTGTGTGTCACTACCTGTGTGTGTCACTATCTGTGTGTGTGTGTCTCAGTGTGAGTGTCTTAGTGTGTGTGTCTCAGTGTGTGTGTGTCTCAGTGTGTGTGTGTTTGTCAGTACCTGTGTTTGTGTGTGCGGGTCACTACCTGTGTGTGTGTCTGTGTCAGTACCTGTGTGTGTGTGTGTGTGTGTGGGTCAGTACCTGTGTGTGTGTTTCAGTACCTGTGTCTGTGTGTCAGAACCTGTGTGTGTGTGTCTTGTGTGTGTGTTAGTACCTGTGTGTGTGTGTGTGTGTTTGTTTGTTTGTGTGTGCAGATCAGTACCTGTGTGTGTGTGTGGGGGTCAGTACCTGTGTTTGTGTGCGGGTCACTACCTGTGTGTGTGTGTGTGTGTGTCTGTGTGTGTTTGTGTCTGTACCTGTGTGTGTGCGCAGGTCAGTACCTGTGTGTGTGTGGGTCACTACCTGTGTGTGTGTGTGTGTGGGTCAGTGCTTGTGTGTGTGTGTGTGTTTCAGTACCTGTGTCTGTGTGTCAGAACCTGTGTGTGTGTCAGTACCTGTGTGTGTGTGTGTGTGTGTGTGTGTGTGTGTGTGTGTGTGTGTGTGTGTGTGTTTTGTTTTCTATAAGGACTGATGATACGAATGCACTTTAATAACATTAGCAAGGTCAGTACCTGTGTGTCTCTGGGAGATATATTTTTTGTACACCAAATGTTTGGACAGAATCTCAAGTCCCCCTCCAGCTCCGTTCATAACTGATGTAAAACTAAAACAACTCCTCAGAACTATTCATGACGAGGGACATGTTAATAAAAACATAAACCATGGCGACTGTGTTGATAAAGAGATCGCAGGAATAAGTCCAGGCAGCAGAACGCCAGGGAAAGCGGCGCGTTGTGTTTTAAACCTGTCAGCGAGCCCGGCTCTGAAGAACAACAAAACACAAAACAAGAGACGGCACATCGAGGGCCTGTCAAATTTGAAAATTCATTTATTACATTTCTCTTCATAGAATCCTCTGTAAGGTTAACATACAACCAGTCATATACAGAACAATAGATTTTGATAATTTACTCTAGTTATTGATAAAAAAAAAAAAATTGTAATATTTGTAAAACTTCCATCCTTTCCACAAGTCTCAAAACACCTGAACCGTGTTGCACTTCTTTGCAGTCCTGAAGATATCCCTGTGCCTCTATCAGATGAATCTATAACAGCACAGCAGCTCAAATTAAAATGTGCATCGCTGCCCGAACCCAGAGACTGTCTATCACATGTCTGCAAACCTCAAATACAGCCTAGAGGCCGTCCCAAACTGCACAGAACAGAACCTGGAAATCTGAAGAGAATCTGTAATCTGCTGAGGGAGCATCTTACCTGTTTAGTATTTGAATGATAAAATGGAAATCAAGTAAACATACTATCAAACTCTTTACAGGCGAAGCACTTCAATGTAACATATCAGGCCTTTTTATATCAGTAAAATCTTTATCACGCTGTCAAACAAAAACAAGACTTCTCATTGGGTCACGTTTTCAAACCCTCAACTCCAGCCTTTATGAACTCCTACTTCTTAAAAGGAGACACAACGTCTGTCGATTTCACAAAACTAGAACCGAGCAGCTGAGTTCATGTATTCCAGGTCACTTTAGCGGTCCGTTTGTGATAATTCCGATGACGATGTCGCTGAGGAAGATGGCGGCTCCCTGGAGGAGTGCGAATTCCCAGGAATTCACTCCTCCACAGATTCGGACCGTCTCTACTCCAGATGGATTGCTAATTGCAATCCCAAAACACCACTTTCGAGAGACTTCCTTAAAAACAAAGTGCTTGATTACTTTCCCATATACTGATTTCCTCGTCAATTTCAAAGATCACAGGTTAACCAGGAACTTAATACTCTATCACATTCTGAATATGAATATAGCTGAGTTATTAATTGTAGGTAATACTTAGAATACCAGATACACATTTAGCCTTAAAAAGCAATCCATGTGATTTCTTTACCAGTCGTTCATTATTTTGTGTATCAGCCTCCACACAAAGCCGAAAGCTCTAGTGCGGTATACTGTAATGATGCTCCAGTCAGTCTGCCCGGACTGCACCTGAACCATCTTAAAAACACGAAGCCTCCAATAAGCTCATTTGTAAAAGTTAGTAAAGAATGGCGCTATATAATCTAAGGAAGCTGAATGTGAACTCCTAGCTGGAGCAACGAGAGAGGGAGAGAGGGGGCGGGGCAGAGAAGGAGGCGGAGACGCTGCTAGGCAACCGGCTCCTGAACATTCCACTCCGCTGAGCAGAGACCGTTAGGATTTAAAAATGCCAAAGTTCCGAGCGCCGTTAGTATGGGCTGCCAGAAATGAGGAGAAAATAAATACAGCTTTTTATAAATGTGTGCATTCAGATATCATTTAGAAATCTAGTTACAACATTTAACAGTTAGCTAAATATTTAAATAAATCTTAAATCTCTTAGCTAGATTTAACATTTAGCTAAATATTTAAATACATCTTAAATCTCTTAACTAGATTTAACATTTAGCTAAATATTTAAATAAATCTTAAATCTCTTAACTAGATTTAACATTTGTGTGTGCGTGTGTGTCAGTACCTGTGTGTGTGTGTGTGTGTGTGTATCAATACGTGTGTGTGTCACCTGTACCTGTGTGTGTGTGTCAGTACCTGTGTATGAGTGTGTGTCAGTGTGTGTCTCAGTGTGTGTCTCAGTGTGTGTGTGTGTGTGTGTCTCAGTGTGTGTCAGTACCTGTGTGTGTGTGTGTCACTACCTGTGTGTGTCACTATCTGTGTGTGTGTGTGTCTCAGTGTGTGTCTTAGTGTGTGTCTCTTGAACAGTGTGTGTGTGTGTCAGTGTGTGTGTGTTTGTCAGTACCTGGGTTTGTGTGTGCGGGTCACTACCTGTGTGTGTGTGTCTGTGTCAGTACCTGTGTGTGTGTGTGTGTGGGGTGGGTCAGTACCTGTGTGTGTGTTTCAGTACCTGTGTCTGTGTGTCAGAACCTGTGTGTGTGTGTGAATGATAAAATAGTACCTGTGTGTGTGTGCACCATTAAAACATATCCAGAGATCAGTACCTGTGTGTGTGTGGGGGTTAGTACCTGTGTTTGTGTGCGGGTCACTACCTGTGTGTGTGTGTGTGTGTGTGTCTGTGTGTGTTTGTGTCTGTACCTGTGTGTGCGTGTCAGTACCTGTGTGTGCACAGGTTAACAGGTCAGTACCTGTGTGTGTGGGTCACTACCTGTGTGTGTGGGTGTGGGTCAGTGCCTGTGTGTGTGTGTGTTTCAGTACCTGTGTCTGTGTGTCAGAACCTGTGTGTGTGTCAGTACCTGTGTGTGTGTGTGTGTGTGTGTGTGTGTGTGGGTCAGTGCCTGTGTGTGTGTGTCAGAACCTGTGTGTGTGTGTGTGTGTGTTTGTGTCAGAACCTGTGTGTGTGTGTGTCAGTACCTGTGTGTGTTTGTGTCAGAACCTGTGTGTGTGTGTGTGTGTGTGTGTGTGTGGGTGTGGGTCAGTGCCTGTGTGTGTGTGTGTTTTTCAGTACCTGTGTGTGTGTGTCAGAACCTGTGTGTGTGTGGTGTGATGACCGAGCCAGCAGTGTCCTTCATGCGCAAGGCCAATACCTGTGTGTCTCTGGGAGATATATTTTTGTCTCAAGTCCCTCCCGCTCCGTTCATAACTGATGTAAAACTAAAACAACTCCTCAGAACTATTCATGACGAGGGACATGTTAATAAAAAACATAAACCATGGCGATTGTGTTGATAAAGATATCGCAGGAATAAGTCCAGGCAGCAGAACACCAGGGAAAGCGACAGACAGGCTCAAAGTTGTGTTTTAAACCTGTCAGCGAGCCCTGCTCTGAAGAACAACAAAACACAAAACAAGAGACGACATCGAGGGCCTGTCAAAATTTGAAAATTCATTTATTACATTTCTCTTCATAGAATCCTCTGTAAGGTTAACATACAACCAGTCATATACAGAACAACGGATTTTGATAATTTACTCTAGTTATTGATTAAAAAAAAAAAAAAAAAAATTAGTAATATTTGTAAAACTTCCACCCTTTCCACAAGTCTCAAAACACCTGAACCGTGCCGTCTGAAGATATCCCTGTGTCTCTATCAGATGAATTTATAACAGCACAGCAGCTCAAATTAAAATGTGCATCGCTGCCCGAACCCAGAGACTGTCTATCACATGTCTGCAAACCTCAAGCCTAGAGGTCATTCCCAAACAGCTAAATATTTAACTAAATATTAAATCTCTTAGCTAGATTGAACATTTAGCTAAATATTTAAATAAATCTTAAATCTCTTAGGTAGATTTAACATTTAGTTAAATATTTAAATTGCCGCTAAATCTGGAGATTGTATGCAAATGAGCTCCGCCGCTTTGAGCTTTCACGCGAGTGTCTCAGTGTGTGTGTCTCCCAGTTTGATTGGCTCTTGTAATGTTGAAATATGCATATCTACCAATTAGCAACACATAAGTGTGTGTGTGTGTGTCAGTACCTGTGTGTGTGTGTGTGCGTTCAGCCTTGTTGACCCCTGTGTGTGTGTGTGTGTGTGTGTGTGTGTGTGTTCAGCCTTGTTGACCCCTGTGTGTGTGTGTGTGTGTGTGTGTGTGTCAGCCTTGTTGACCCCTGTGTGTGTGTGTGTGTTCAGCCTTGTTGATCCCTGTGTGTGTGTGTGTGTTCAGCCTTGTTGATCCCTGTGTGTGTGTGTGTGTGTGTTGTTCAGCCTTGTTGACCCCTCTGTGTGTGTGTGTGTGTGTGTGTCAGCCTTGTTGACCCCTGTGTGTGTGTGTGTTGTTCAGCCTTAGCACATGACCCCTGTGTGTGTGTGTGTTCAGCCTTGTTGATCCCTGTGTGTGTGTGTGGTGTTCAGCCTTGTTGATCCCTGTGTGTGTGTGTGTGTTCAGCCTTGTTGACCTCTGTGTGTGTGTGTGTGTGTGTGTGTGTGTGTTCAGCCTTGTTGATCCCTGTGTGTGTGTGTGTGTTCAGCCTTGTTGATCCCTGTGTGTGTGTGTGTGTGTTGTGTTCAGCCTTGTTGACCCCTGTGTGTGTGTGTGTTCAGCCTTGTTGATCCCTGTGTGTGTGTGTGTGTGTGTGTGTTCAGCCTTGTTGACCCCTGTGTGTGTGTGTGTGTGTGTTCAGCCTTGTTGATCCCTGTGTGTGTGTGTGTCAGCCTTGTTGACCCCTGTGTGTGTGTGTGTTCAGCTTTGTTGACCCCTGTGTGTGTGTGTGTGTGTGTGTGTGTGTTCAGCCTTGTTGACCCCTGTGTGTGTGTGTGTGTGTGTGCGTTCAGCCTTGTTGACCCCTGTGTGTGTGTGTGTGTGTGTGTGTGTGTGTTTCAGCCTTGCTGACCCCTGTGTGTGTGTGTGTGTGTGTGTGTGTGTGTTCAGCCTTGTTGACCCCTGTGTGTGTGTGTGTGTGTGTTCAGCTTGTTGACCCCTGTGTGTGTGTGTGTGTGTGTGTGTGTGTGTTCAGCCTTGTTGACCCCTGTGTGTGTGTGTGTGTGTGTGTGTGTGTGTTCAGCCTTGCTGACCCCTGTGTGTGTGTGTGTGTGTGTGTTCAGCCTTGCTGACCCGTGTGTGTGTGTGTGTGTTCATCCTTGTTGACCCCTGTGTGTGTCTCTGTGTTTCAGGTACCGGTGTTGGAAGCTGGGGGAGGATATCGATCTGATCGTTCGCTGTGAACACGACAGTGTGATGACCGGAGCCAACGGGGAAGTGTCCTTCATCAACGTCAAGACCCTCAACGAGTGGGACTCCAGGGTAGGGACCCCTTTCAATACCTTTAAGGAAGAGTGATAAAGTGTCCACAGGGAAAATAGGAGTTCTACAGGTGCTGTCTGAAGAGGTGAGTCTTGAGGAGGCGCCGGAAGGTGGTCAGGGACTGGGCAGTCCTGACATACAGGAGGCCGCACACCCTTCATCTTTCTGGAGCTCCGCTATGACCTGAAATAACAAATGGATACGTCATGTGAATATGCTGTATATCTAAACAGCGATGGTTCCCTCTTTCACTAGCACACTGAGAGTCTCTGTAAGTCGCCTTGGATAAAGGCGTCTGCTAAATAAACTAATAATAATAATAATAAATAATGAAACACAGATGTTTTAGGTGTTAACTCTAATATTTGCAGCTTTTGTGAAAATAAACTTACGGTTCAAGAGGGGTCGCTGGAAACAGTCACATTTACAATATTTTCCTTTTTAAATGAAGTATAACCCTCAGTTAGGTCCCACCGAGATTTGAACTCAGATCGCTGGATTCAGAGTCCAGAGTGCTAACCATTACACCATGGAACTGACGGTGATGTCCTGCGGAGCTCATGGCAGGTCTCTCCTGCTGCTCCAAAGTGTCGAATGTTCCCGCTGGCGACCCATGAAGCGCTTTTTTGGTAACAAAATATGACTTGTATTCACATTACATTGTGTCTGTGTGGTGTGCGTGGCTTATCCCTCCCCTCTCCCACTCTCCTATTTAACCTGTTGATTACGAAGTAGTGATACTTAACTTGATTGCTGCCATTGTGTTTTTTTGGAGGGGCTGTTTTTTGGTAACAAAATATGGTAACACAGTATGCTAATGAGCTAACAATACACACCCTGAGTGCTGCTATTATTTGAACATGTTTCTAACCAGTTATTGATACTCACCTTGAATACTGCTATTGTTTACAACGCTGCTAACGGTGTATTGCTACTTACCTTTTGTAACATATCATCGGTTGATGGGTTGTGAGAGCCGTTTGTTAACATGTACAGTGCCTTGCGAAAGTATTCGGCCCCCTTGAACTTTGCGACCTTTTGCCACATTTCAGGCTTCAAACATAAAGATATGAAACTGTAATTTTTTGTGAAGAATCAACAACAAGTGGGACACAATCATGAAGTGGAACGAAATTTATTGGATATTTCAAACTTTTTAACAAATAAAAACTGAAAAAATTGGGCGTGCAAAATTATTCAGCCCCCTTAAGTTAATACTTTGTAGCGCCACCTTTTGCTGCGATTACAGCTGTAAGTCGCTTGGGGTATGTCTCTATCAGTTTTGCACATCGAGAGACTGACATTTTTGCCCATTCCTCCTTGCAAAACAGCTCGAGCTCAGTGAGGTTGGATGGAGAGCATTTGTGAACAGCAGTTTTCAGTTCTTTCCACAGATTCTCGATTGGATTCAGGTCTGGACTTTGACTTGGCCATTCTAACACCTGGATATGTTTATTTGTGAACCATTCCATTGTAGATTTTGCTTTATGTTTTGGATCATTGTCTTGTTGGAAGACAAATCTCCGTCCCAGTCTCAGGTCTTTTGCAGACTCCATCAGGTTTTCTTCCAGAATGGTCCTGTATTTGGCTCCATCCATCTTCCCATCAATTTTAACCATCTTCCCTGTCCCTGCTGAAGAAAAAGCAGGCCCAAACCATGATGCTGCCACCACCATGTTTGACAGTGGGGATGGTGTGTTCAGGGTGATGAGCTGTGTTGCTTTACGCCAAACATAACGTTTTGCATTGTTGCCAAAAAGTTCGATTTTGGTTTCATCTGACCAGAGCACCTTCTTCCACATGTTTGGTGTGTCTCCCAGGTGGCTTGTGGCAAACTGTAAACGACACTTTTTATGGATATCTTTAAGAAATGGCTTTCTTCTTGCCACTCTTCCATAAAGGCCAGATTTGTGCAGTATACGACTGATTGTTGTCCTATGGACAGAGTCTCCCACCTCAGCTGTAGATCTCTGCAGTTCATCCAGAGTGATCATGGGCCTCTTGGCTGCATCTCTGATCAGTCTTCTCCTTGTATGAGCTGAAAGTTTAGAGGGACGGCCAGGTCTTGGTAGATTTGCAGTGGTCTGATACTCCTTCCATTTCAATATTATCGCTTGCACAGTGCTCCTTGGGATGTTTAAAGCTTGGGAAATCTTTTGTATCCAAATCCGGTTTTAAACTTCTCCACAACAGTATCTCGGACCTGCCTGGTGTGTTCCTTGTTCTTCATGATGCTCTCTGCGCTTTAAACGGACCTCTGAGACTATCACAGTGCAGGTGCATTTATACGGAGACTTGATTACACACAGGTGGATTCTATTTATCATCATTAGTCATTTAGGTCAACATTGGATCATTCAGAGATCCTCACTGAACTTCTGGAGAGAGTTTGCTGCACTGAAAGTAAAGGGGCTGAATAATTTTGCACGCCCAATTTTTCAGTTTTTATTTGTTAAAAAAGTTTGAAATATCCAATAAATTTCGTTCCACTTCATGATTGTGTCCCACTTGTTGTTGATTCTTCACAAAAAATTACAGTTTCATATCTTTATGTTTGAAGCCTGAAATGTGGCAAAAAAGGTCGCAAAGTTCAAGGGGCGAATAATTTCATAAGGCACTGTATTATGCATATTAATTTACATTTTTATTTGCACCCCATATATATATATATATATATATATATATATATATATATATATATATATATATATATATATATTGTAATATTAAAGTGTTGTTTATTAGTTTATGCTATGTATATTATATATTAATGTGCTACAATTATCCTGCCACTATTACTTATTATCCTAGTTATAGTATATGCTGGTTTTACAATTGCTGCTAATATATTAACGGATTAAGTGAATAACTAACACATGCTTTTGAGAGTCGACTGCTTGGAAGGCAGATATGCTCACCACTATACCACCAACGCCACTGCTTTAGCTTTATCTGTCTGTTAAACATCAGCAGTTTTTTTTTAAATTGTCTGTACAAATGCAATACATCCCAACGTTACGTTTGGTTCACGTTTTATCACTGGGGTAAATTGCAATTTGTTCGTGCTATATGGATTCATAGTGCTAAAAATGAACACCGCCCGAACAGGGACTTGAACATTGCGTAAATTGCAATTTGTTCGTGCTATATGGATTCATAGTGCTAAAAATGAACACCGCCCGAACAGGGTCTTGAACCCTGGACCTTTAGATTAAAAGTCTGATACACTACTGACTGTAGAGCGCTGCACTGCCAGGTAATAGCAGAGTGGCGCTGCGGAAGCATGCTGGGCCCATAACCCAGAGGTCGATGAATCAAAACCATCCTCTTCAAGGTTTCTCTCTCATTCAACATTTGTCGAAGCAGTGCTTCAAATAAATGAACCGAGATTGATTGATATTTTGCCTTGCACATTTCTGTTGAGTGTTACAATAAAATAGTGCACATATATTATGTTTTATGAATGTGCATGTGTGCATAGCGCAACTTAATCAATTCCGGCTCCTCCTCAAGACTCACCTCTTCGGACAGCACCTGTAGAAATCCTGTTTTCCCTGTGGACACTTTATCACTCTCCCTTAATGTGCTTTACTTGCTCTGATCTGCTCCCTATTTTACTGCATTTACTGTACTGTAATCTGCCACAAGTGTTATTCAATCTGTAGTATTTTGCATTTAATCATATCCTGATGTAACTATCACTGACACTGTTATCTGCTCCGTTATTGAATCGTATTTAGTCATATATTTGTACTTTTTAGAACTGAAGTCATTGTATTTTATCTTGCTCTTATATGTATGAATACTTGTACTGTGATTCTTTGAATGTATTTTTGTTTACGATTGTAAGTCACTGTGGGTAACGGCGTCTGTGTCCTCAGAAGACTCTGATTATATTACGATTACTATCAGGATCATATAACAAGTACTGCTTTATTACAAATTGAGCATAAACTGCATTTTTGTTTTAAGTAAATAAAAAGTTGAAAAATGGTGAAAAGCTTTA
>JAHFZB010001112.1:0-15000 GCA_036884735.1 Huso huso | reverse complement strand
CTTCGCGCAGGGTCCCAGCGGCTCACCAAATGATCCCTGGCCCCTCCCCAGCGCGCGCACGTGGCCCATTGACCCCGCGTGGGGTCCTAGCGGCTTGCCAAATCATCCCTGGCACATCCCCAGCGCGCACACGTCCACCAGCTACCCCACGCGGGGTCCCAACGGCTCGCCAAACCGTCCATTGCGCCTCCCCAGCCAAGACGGGCCCCAGCGATCGCCAGCGCCAAACGGTCCCTGGCACCTCCCCAGCACGCGCACAGGGCCCAGGGACCCCGGGCAGGGTCCCAACAGATCACAAACGGTCCCTTGCACCTCCCCAGCATGCGCACGGGTCCCAGCGACTTCGCGCAGGGCCCCAGCGGCTCGCCAAATGGTCCGTGGCCCCTCCACAGCGCACGTACGGGCCCCAGAGACCGTGCGCGGGGTTCGAGCTGCTCGCCAAATGGTCCCTGGCACCGCCCCAGCGCACGCACGGGACCCACATGTCGACCTGTTCCTATCCAATTTTAAATAACTTTAGCATAACAGAGGCAGAAGTGTTAAAGGGACTAGGAGCTCTTAAAATAAACAAATCCCCTGGGCCAGATGAGATCCTCCCAATAGTACTCAAAGAAATGAAAGAAGTTATTTACAAACCGCTAACCAAGATCATGCAACAGTCTCTTGACACAGGGGTTGTACCGACAGACTGGAAAATAGCAAACGTAATACCGATCCACAAAAAGGGAGACAAAACCGAACCAGGTAACTACAGACCAATACACCTGACTTCTATTATATGTAAACTTATGGAAAGTATAATAAGATCCAAAATGGAAAATTACCTATAGGTAACAATATCCTGGGAGACAGCCAGCATTGTTTTAGGAAAGGGAGATCATGTCTAACTAACCTACTTGACTTTTTTGAGGATGCAACATTGAAAATGGATAACTGCAAAGCATACGACATGGTCTATTTAGATTTCCAGAAAGCTTTTGACAAAGTCCCGCATAAAAGATTAATTCTCAAACTGAACGCAGTAGGGATTCAAGGAAATGCATGCACATGGATTAGGGAGTGGTTAACCTGTAGAAAACAGAAAGTACTGATTAGAGGAGAAACCTCAAAATGGAGCGAGGTAACCAGTGGTGTACCACAGGGATCAGTATTAGGTCCTCTGCTATTCCTAATCTACATTAATGATTTAGATTCTGGTATAGTAAGCAAACTTGTTAAATTTGCAGACAACACAAAAATAGGAGGAGTGGCAAACACTTTTGCAGCAACAAAGGTCATTCAAAATGATCTAGACAGCATTCAAAATTGGGCAGACACATGGCAAATGAAATTTAATAGAGAAAAGTGTAAAGTATTGCATGTGGGCAATAAAAATGTGCATTATAAATAACATATGGGAGATAGTGAAATTGAAGAAGGGAACTATGAAAAAGACCTAGGAGTTTATGTTGACTCAGTAATGTCTTCATCTAGACAATGTGGGGAAGCTATAAAAAAGGCCAACAAGATGCTCGGATATATTGTGAGAAGTGCTGAATTTAAATCAAGGGAAGTAATGTTAAAACTTTACAATGCATTAGTAAGACCTCACCTAGAATATTGTGTTCAGTTCTGGTCACCTCGTTACAAAAAGGATATTGCTGCTCTAGAAAGAGTGCAAAGAAGAGCAACCAGAATTATCCCAGGTTTAAAAGGCATGTCGTATGCAGACAGGCTAAAAGAATCGAATCTATTCAGTCTTGAACAAAGAAGACTACGCCATGATCTGATTCAAACATTCAAAATCCTAAAAGGTATAGACAATGTCAACCCGGGGACTTCTTTGACTTGAAAAAAAAAAAAGGACCAGGGGTCATAAATGGAGATTAGATAAAGGGGCATTCAGAACAGAAAATAGGAGGCACACAGAGAATTGTGAGGGTCTGGAACCAACTCCCCAGTAATGTTGTTGAAGCTGACACCCTGGGATCCTTCAAGAAGCTGCTTGATGAGATTCTGGGATCAATAAGCTACTAACAACCAAACAAGCAAGATGGGCTGAATGGCCTCCTCTCGTTTGTAAACTTTCTTATGTTCTTATGTTCTTATGTGTGGTCGCAGTGGCTCGAAAAATGTTCCCTAGCACATCCCCAGCGCGCGCACGTCCACCAGCTACCCCACGTGGGGTCCCAACGGCTCCCCAAACCATCCGTGGCATCTCCCCAGCACGTGCACAGAGCTCAGGGACCCCGCGCGGGGTCCCAATGGCTCGCCAAATGGTCCCTGGCACCTCACCAGCATGCGCATGGGCACCAGCGATCCCGCGCGGTGTTCCAGCGGCTCGCCAAACAGTCCCAGGCAGATCCCAAGCACGCGCACGGGCCCCAGCGACCCCGTGCGGGTTCCAAGCGGCTCGCCAAATTGTCCCTTGCACCTCCACAGGGTGCTCACGGGGCCAAGCGACCCCGCGCTGGGTCCCAGCGGCTCGCCAAACGGTCCCTGGCACCTCCCCAGCGCGCGCATGTGCACCAGCGACCCAACGCGGGGTCCAAGCGGCTCGCCAAACAGTCACTGGCACCTCACCAGCACGCACACGGGCCCAACGACCCCACATGGGGTCCAAGCGGCTCGCCAAACGGTCCCTGGCACCTCCCCAGCACAGGCACGGGCCCCAGCGACCCCGCGCCGGATCACAGCAGCTCACTAAATGGTCCCTGGCACCTCCCCAGCACGCGCACTGGGACCAGCGACCCAGCGCGGGATCCCAGCTGCACGCCAAACGGTCCCTGGTACCTCCCCAACGCGTACACTGGACCTAGCAACCCAACGTGGGGTCCCAGCAGCACGCTAAACGGTCCCTGGCACCTCCCCAGCAAGCGCACGTGGCCCAGTGACCACACGTGGGGTCCCAGCGGCTAGCCAAATGGTCCGGGCCCCCTCCCCAGCGCGCGCACGGACCCCAGAGACCATGCGCAGGGTTCGAGCTGCTAGCCAAATGGTCCCTGGCACCGCCCCAGCACACGTACGGGACCCAGCGGCTCGCCAAATGATACCTGGCCCCTTCTCAGCGCTCGCACGGGGCCCACCGACCCCAGGCGAGGTCCCAGCAGCACGCCAATCGGTCCCTGGCACCTCCCCAGCGCGCACGTAACCTAGCAACCCCACGCAGGGGTCCCAGCGGCACGCCAATTGGTCCCTGGCACCTCCCCAGCGCGCGCACGTGCACCAGCTACCCCACGCGGGGTCCCAATGGCTCGCCAAACCGTCCCTGGTGCCTCCCCAGCACACGCACAGGCCCCAGTGACCCCGCGTTTGGTCCCAGCTGCTCACCAAATGGTCCCTGGCACCTCACCAGCACGCGCATGGGCACCAGCGAAACCGCGCGGTGTCCCAGCGGCTCGACAAATGGTCCCTGGCATCTCCCCAGCGCGCACGTGCACCAGCTACCCCACACGGGGACCCAATGGCTCGCCAAACCGTCCCTGGCGCATCCCCAGCAGACGCACAGGCCCCAGTGACCCCGCACGGGGTCCCAGCTGCTCGCCAAATGGTCCCTGGCACCTCACCAGCACACGCATTGGCACCAGCGAAACCGCGCGGTTTCCCAGTGGCTTACCAAAAGGTCCCTGTCAACTCCCCAGCACTGGCTCGGGCCCCAGCGACCCCGCGCCGAGTCTCAGCAAATCACTAAAAGGTCCCTGGCACCTCCCCAGCACACGCACGGGCCCCAACGACTTCGCATGGGGTCCCAGTGGCTTGCCAAGTGTTCCCTGGCACATCCCCAGCGCGCACATGGGCCTAGCGACTCCGCGTGGGTTCCAAGCGGCACGCCAAACGGTCCCTGGCACCTCCCTAGCACGCGCACGGGACCCAGCGAACCCGTGCGGCGTCCCAGCTGCTCGCCAAAGGGTCCCTGGCACCTCCCCAGCACTGCACGGACCCCAAGGACCCCGCATGGGGTCCCACCGACTCGCCAAACGGTCCCTGGGACCTCCCCAGCACGGGCACGGGCCCCAGCGAACCCTCGCGGGGTCCCAGCGGCACGCCAAACAGTGCCTGGCAACTCCCCAGCATGCGCACGGGGCACAGGGACCCCGGGCGGGATCCCAGCCGCTCGCTAAACGGTCCCTGCCACCTCCCCGATACGTGCACGGGTACCAGCGAGTTCGCACAGGGTCCCAGCGGCTCGACAAATGGTCCGTGGCAACTCCCCAGCGCACACACGGGCCCTAGAGACCCAAGGCGGGGTCCCAGCGGCACCCCAAACGGTGCCTGGCAACTCCCCAGCACGCGCACGGGGCCCAGGGACACTGCGCGGGGTCCCAGCGGCTCGCTAAACTGTCCCTGGAACCTCCCTAGCACGCGCACTGGGCCAAGCGACCCCGTACGCGGTCCCAGCGGCACTTCAAATGGTCCCTGGCACCTACCCAGCATGCGCACAGGGCCCAGCGACCCCACACGGGGCCAAGTGTCTCGCTAAACGGTCCCTGGCACCTCCCCAGCATGCGCACGAGTCCCAGCGACTTCGCGCAGGGCCCCAGCAACTCGCCAAATGATACCTGGCCCCTCCCCAGCGCGTGCACGGGACCCAGCGACTTCGCACGGGGTCCCAGCGGCACGCCAAACGGTCCCTGGCAAGTCCCCAGCACGCGCACGGGCCCCAGCGACCCCGTGCGGCGTCCCAGCAGCATGCCAAACGGTCCCTGACACCTCCCCAGCACGCGCACGGGTCCCAGCAACTTCGCGCGATGTCCCAGCGGCTCGCCAAATGGGCCTTGGCCCCTCCCCAGCGCACACACAGGCCACAGCGACTTTGCACGGGGTCCCAGCGGCTCGCCAAATGATACTTGGCCCCTCCCCTGCGCGCGCACGGATACCAACGACCCCGCCCTGGGTCCCAGCGGCTCACCAAATGGTCCCTGGCACCTCCCTAGCGCGCAAACATGCACCAGCGACCCGACGCGGGGTCCCAACGGCTTGCAAAACCGTTCCTGGCACTTCCCCAGCGCGCGCACAGGCCCCAGTGACCCCGCGCGGGTTCCCAGCGGCATGCCAAATGGTCCCTGGCATCTCCCCAGCACCGGCACAGGCCCCAGAGAACCCTCGCGGGGAACCAGCGGCACGCCAAACGGTGTCTGGCAACTCCCCAGCACGCGCACGGGCCCCAGGGACCCCACGCGGGTCCCAGCGGCTCGCCAAACTGTCCCTGGCATCTCCCCAGCAGGCACACAGGGCCCAGGGACCCCGGGCAGGGTCCCAGCCGCTCGCTTAACGGTCCCTGGCACATCCGCAGCACGCGCACAGGTCCCAGCAAGTAAGCGCAGGGTCCCAGCGGCTCGCCAAAGGATCCCTGGCACCTCCCCAGCGCGCGCACAGATTCTAGCGACCCCGTGCGGGGTCCCAGCAGCTCGCTAAATGTTCCCTGGCAACTCCCCAGCACGCGCACGGGCTCAGCAACCCCTCGCGGGGTCCCAGCGGATCGCCAAACAGTCCATGGCACATCCCCAGCACGCGCGCAGGTCCCAGCGAGTAAGCGCAGGGTCCCAGCGGCTCGCCAAAGGATCCCTGGCACCTCCCCAGCGCGCGCACAGATTCCAGCGACCCCGCGGGGTCCCAGCAGCTCGCTAAATGTTCACTGGCACCTCCCCAGCACGCGCATGGGCTCAGCAACCCCGCGCGGGGTCCCCTGGCACTTCAAATGATCCCTGGCACCTCACCAGCACGCTCACGGGACCAAGCGACCTCGCGCGGCGTCCCTGTGGCTCGCCAAATGGTCCCTGGCACCTTCCCAGCGGGCGCACGTGTACCAGCTACCCCACGCGGGGTCCCAACGGCTCGCATAACCATCCCTGGCGCCTCCCCAGCACGTGCACAGGCACCAGTGACACCGCACGTGGTCCCAGCTGCTCGCCAAATGGTACCTGGCACCTCACCAGCACGCGCATGGGCACCAGCGAGCCCGCGCGGTGTCCCAGAGGCTTGCCAAACGGTCCCTGGCACCTCCCCAGCACAGGCATGGGCCCCAGCGACCACACGCCCGGTCCCAGCTGCTCGCCAAATGGTACCTGGCACCTCACCAGCACGAGCATGGGCACCAGCGAGCCCGCGCGGTGTCCCAGAGGCTCGCCAAACGGTCCCTGGCACCTCCCCAGCACAGGCATGGGCCCCAGCGACCACACGTCCGGTCCCAGCTGCTCGCCAAATGGTACCTGGCACCTCACCAGCACGCGCATGGGCACCAGCGAGCCCGCGCGGTGTCCCAGCGGCTCGCCAAATGGTCCCTGGCACCTCCCCAGCACAGGCATGGGCCCCAGCGACCCCACGCCCGGTCCCAGCAGCTCGCCAAATGGTCCCTGAAACTTCCCCAGCATGCTCATGGGGCCCAGCGAACTCGCGCGGCGTCCCAGCAGCTCGCCAAATGGTCCCTGGCACCTCACCAGCACCCGCACAGGCACCAGTGAGCCTGGGCGTTGTCCCAGCGGATCGCCAAACGGTCCCTGGCACCTCCCCAGCACAGGCACTGGCCCCAGCGACCCCGCGCCGGGTCCCAGCAGCTCGCCAAATGGTCCCTGGCACCTCCGCAGCACACTCACGGGGCCCAGCGACCTCGCGCGGCGTCCCAGCATCTCGCCAAATGGTCCCTGGCACCTCACCAGCACGCGCACGGGCACCAGCGAGCACGCGCACGGGCACCAGCGAGCCCGCACGTTGTCCCAGCGGCTCGCCAAACGGTCCCTGGCACCTCCCCAGCACAGGCACTGGCCCCAGCGACCTCGCGCCGGGTCCCAGCAGCTCGCCAAATGGTCCCTGGCACCTCCCCAGCACGCGCACGGGTCCCAGCGACTTTGCGCGGGGTCCCAGCGGCTCGCCAAATGGTCCCTGGCACTTCCCCAGCGCGCGCACATGTACAAGCTACCCCACGCGGGGTCCCAACGGCTCGCCTAACCGTCCCTGGCACCTCCCCAGCACGCGCACAGGCTCCAGTGACGCCGCACGGGGTCCCAGCTGCTTGCCAAACGGTATCTGGTACCTCCCCAGAGTATGCACTGGGACCAGAGACCCAGCGCGGGGTCCCAGCGGCTCGCCAAATGGTCCCTGGCACCTCCCCAGCACGTGCACTGGGACCAGTGACCCTGGGAGGAGCCCCAGCGGCTCGCCAAACGGTCCCTGGCACCTTACCAGCACGCACATGGGTCTAGCGATCACGCGCGGGTTGCCAGCGGCACGCCAAACGGTCCTTGGCACATCCCCAGCACGCGCACGGGACCCAGCTACTTCGCACGGGGCACCAGCGGCTCGCCAAACAATACCTGGCCCCTCCCCAGCGTGCACACGGATTCCAGCGACCCCGTGAGGTTTCCCAGCAGCATGCCAAACGGTCCCTGGCACCTCCCCAGCACGCGCACGGGACCCAGCGAACCCGTACGGCGTCCCAGCTGCTCGCCAAATGCTCCCTGGCATCTCCCCAGCGCGCGCACGGGGGCCCAGCGACACCACGCGGGGTCCCAGCGGCTGGCCAAATGGGTCCTGGCGCCTACCCAGTGCGCGCTCGGGCCCCAGCGACCCCGCACGGGGTCCCAGTTGCTCGTCAAATGGTACATGGCACCTCACCAGCACACGCACGTCTACCAGCTACCCCACGCGGGGTCCCAACGGCGTCACATAACCGTCCCTGGCGCCTCCCCAGCACACGCACGGGCCCCAACAACCCCGCGCGGTGTCCCAGCAGCTCGCCAAATGGGTCCTGGCGCCCCCAGTGCGCCGCTGGCCCCAGCGACCCCAAGACGGGTCCCAGCAGCTCGTCAAATGGTACATGGCACCTCACCAGCACGGGTACGGGAACTAACGAACCCGCACAGGGTCCGAGTGGCACGCCAAATGGTCCCTGGCACCTCACCAGCATGCACACTGGGGCCAGCGAACCCGCGCGTGGTCCTTGGCAAGTCCCCAGCATGCGCACTGGGCCAAGCGACCCCGCGCGGGTACATAGCGGCACGCCAAACGGTCCGTGGCACCTCCCCAGCACGCGCACGGGACCCAGCGACTTCGCACAGTGTCCCAGCGGCTCGCCAAATGATACCTGGCCCCTCCCCAGCGAGCGCACGGATGCCAGCAACCCCGTGCGGGGTCCCAGCTGCTCGTCAAATGGTCCCTGGCACCTCACCAGCACGCACATGGGTCCAGCGATCATGCGCGGATTGCCAGCGCCACGCCAAACGGTCCTTGGCACATCCCCAGCACTCGCATCGGGACCCAGCGACCAAGACGGTGTCCCAGCGGCTCGTCAAATGGTCCCTGGCACCTCACCAGCACGCACATGGGTCTAGCGATCATGCGCGGATTGCCAGCGCCACGCCAAACGGTCCTTGGCACATCCCCAGCACTCGCACGGGACCCAGCGACTTCGCACGGTGTCCCAGCGGCTCGCCAAACGATACCTGGCCCCTCCCCAGCGTGCACACGGATTCCAGCGACCCCGTGCGGTTTCCCAGCAGCATGCCAAACGGTCCCTGGCACCTCCCTAGCACGCGCACGGGACCCAGCGAACCCGTACGGCGACCCAGCTGCTCGCCAAATGCTCCCTGGCATCTCCCCAGCGCGCGCACGGGGGCCCAGCGACACCACGCGGGGTCCCAGTGGCTCACAAAATTGTCCCTGGCACCTCCCCAGCGAGCGCATGGGGCACAGCGACCTCGCACGGGGTCCCAGCGGCTGACCAAATGGGTCCTGGCGCCTCCCCAGTGCGCGCTCGGGCCCCAGCGACCCCGCACGGGGTCCCAGTTGCTCGTCAAATGGTACATGGCACCTCACCAGCACACGCACTGGACCCAAAGACCCCGCGTGGGGTCCCAGCGGCTCGCCAAACGGTCCCTGGGACCTCCCCAGCACGGGTATGGGAACCAACGACCCCGCACAGGGTCCTATGGGCTCGCCAAACAGTCCCTGGCACCACCCCAGCACGTGCATGGGCCCCAGGTACACCACGCAGGGTCCCAACAGGTCGCCACATGGTCCCTGGCAACTAACCAGCACGCACACTGGGCCAAGCGACCCCGCGTGGGTACATAGCGGCACGCCAAACGGTCCGTGACACCTCCCCAGCACGCTCACGGGACCCAGCGACTTCGCACAGTGTCCCAGCGGCTCGCCAAATGATACCTGGCCTCTCCCCAGCGTGCGCACGGATTCCAACGACCCCGTGCGGGGTCCCAGCTGCTCGTCAAATGGTACATGGCACCTCACCAGCACACGCATGGGACCCAACGACCCCGCGTGGGGTCCCAGCGGCTCGCCAAACGGTCCCTGGTACCTCCCCAGCACGGGCAGGGGCCCCAACGACCCCGCGCAGGGTCCCAGCGGCACGCCAAATGGTCCTTGGCAAGTCCCCAGCATGCGCATGGGCTCCAGCGACCCCGTGCGGCGTCCCAGCAGCATGCCAAACGGTCCCTGACACCTGCCCAGCACGCGCACGGGCCCAGCGATCCCGCGCGGGGTCCCAGCGACTCGCCAAACACTCCCTGGCAAATCCCCAGCACGCGCACGGGCCCCAGGTACACCATGCGGGGTCCCAACAGCTTGCCAAATGGTCCCTGGCACCTCCCCAGCACGCACACTGGGCCAAGCGGCACTTCAAACGGTCCCTGGCACATCCCCAGCACGCGCATGGGGCCCAGCGACCCGTCATGCGGGATCCCAGTGTCTCGCCAAATGGTCCCTGGCACCTCCCCAGCGCACGCACGTCTACCAGCTACCCCACGCGGGGTCCCAACGGCTCGCGTAACCATCCCTGGCGCCTCCCCAGCACACGCACGGGCCCCAACAACCCCGCGTGGTGTCCCAGCAGCTCGCCAAATGGGTCCTGGCGCCTCCCCAGTGCGCGCTCGGGCCCCAGCGACCCCGCACGGGGTCCCAGCAGCTCGTCAAATGGTACATGGCACCTCACCAGCACGGGTACGGGAACCAACGACCCCGCACAGGGTCCCAGTGGCACACCAAATGGTCCCTGGCACCTCACCAGCATGCACACTGGGGCCAGCGAACCCGCGCGTGGTCCTTGGCAAGTCCCCAGCATGCGCATGGGCTCCAGGTACACCACGCAGGGTCCCAATAGGTCGCCAAATGGTCCCTGGCATCTAACCAGCACACACACTGGGCCAAGCGACCCCGCGCGGGTACATAGCGGCACGCCAAACGGTCCGTGGCACCTCCCCAGCACGCGCACGGGACCCAGCGACTTCGCACGGTGTCCCAGCGGCTCGCCAAATGATACCTGGCCCCTCCCCAGCGTAATATCGATTCCAGCGACCCCGCGGGGTCCCAGCTGCTCAAAATGGCACATGGCACCACCAGCACACGATGGGAACCAACGACCCCGCTGGGGGTCCCAGCGGCTCGCCAAACGGTCCCCTGGTACCTCCCCAGCACGGGCAGGGGCCCCAACGACCTCGCCAAGCAGGGTCCCAGCGGCACGCCAAACGTCCCCTGGCAAGGCCCCAGCACGCCAAGACGGGCCCCCAGCGACCCCATACGCGGGTCCCTGAAGCTCGCCAAACGGTCCCTGGCACCTCCCCAGCACATGCCCGGGCCCCAGCGACTTCACGTGGGGTCCCAGCGGCTCGCCAAATGATACCTGGCCCCTCCCCAGCGCGTGCACGGATTCCAGCGACCCCGTGCGGGGTCCCAGCTGCTCGTCAAATGGTACATGGCACCTCACCAGCACACGCATGGGACCCAACTACCCCGCGTGGGGTCCCAGTGGCTCGCCAAACTGTCCCTGGTACCTCCCCAGCACGGGCACGGGCCCCAACGACCCCGCGCAGGGTCCCAGCGGCACGCCAAACGGTCCCTGGCAAGTCCCCAGCACGCGCACGGGCCCCAGCGACCCCGTGCGGCGTCCCAGCGGCTCGCCAAATGGTCCCTGGCACCTCCCCAGCACGCACACTGGGACAAGCGGCATTTCAAATGGTCCCTGGCACCTCCCCAGCACGCGCACGGGTCCCAGCGAATTTGCGCGGGGTCCCAGCGGCTCGCCAAATGGTCCCTGGCACCTCTCCAGCATGCGCACAGGCTCCAGTGACGCCGCACGGGGTCCCAGCTGCTCGCCAAACAGTATCTGGTACCTCCCCAGAGCATGCACTGGGACCAGAGACCCAGCGCGGGGTCCCAGCAGCTCGCCAAACGGTCCCTGGCACCTCCCCAGCACGCGAACTGGGACCAGTGACCCTGGGAGGAGCCCCAGCTGCACGCCAAATGGTCCCTGGCACCTTTCCAGCACGGGCACGGGGCCCAGGGACCCTGGGAGGAGCCCCAGAGGCTCGCCAAACGGTCCCTGGCACCTCATCAGCACGCACATGGACCTAGCGACCACGCGCGGGTTGCCAGCGGCACGCCAAACGGTCCTTGGCACATCCCCAGCACGCGCACGGGACCCAGCGACTTCGCACGGGGACCCAGCGGCACGCCAAACGGTCCCTGGCAAGTCCCCAGCACGCGCACGGGCCCCAGCGACCCCGTGCGGCATCCCAGCAGCATGCCAAACGGTCCCTGACACCTCCCCTGCCACGCCAAGACGGGCCCAGCGATCCCGCCAAGGGGTCCCAGCGGCTCGCTAAACAGTCCCTGGCACCTCCCCAGCACGCCAGACGGGCCCCAGGTACACCACGCGGGGTCCCAACAGCTTGCCAAATGGTCCCTGGCACCTCCCCAGCACGCACACTGGGCCAAGCGACCCCGCAAGGGGTCCCAGCGGCACTTCAAACGGTCCCTGGCACATCCCCAGCACGCTGAGATGGTGCCGAGCGACCCCGCAAGGGATCCCAGCGCCCGCCAAATGGTCCCTGGCACCTCCCAGCGCATGCATCGCCTACCAGCTACCCCACGCTGGGTCCCAACGGCTCGCGAACCGCCCCTGGCGCCCCCCAGCACACGATGGGCCCCAACGACCAAGCGGAAAGTCCCAGCTGCCCGCCAAACGGTCCCTGGCACCTCATCAGCACGCACATGTCCCTAGCGACCACGCTGCTGGTTGCCAGCGCACGCCAAACGGTCCTTGGCACATCCAGCACGCCAACGGGCCCAGCGATCCCGCTGGGTCCCAGCGGCTCGCTAAACAGTCCCTGGCACCTCCCCAGCACGCGCACGGGCCCCAGGTACACCACGCGGGTCCCAACAGCTTGCCAAATGGTCCCTGGCACCTCCCCAGCACGCACACTGGGCCAAGCGACCCGCAGGGGTCCCAGCGGCACTTCAAACGGTCCCTGGCACATCCCCAGCACGCCAAGATGGTGCCGAGCGACCCCCGGCGGGATCCCAGCCTCGCCAAATGGTCCCTGGCACCTCCCAGCGCATGCATCGCCTACCAGCTACCCCACGCTGGGTCCCAACGGCTCACAGAATCGCCCCTGGCGCCCCCCAGCACACGCGATGGGCCCCAACGACCCCTCGCTGCGGTGTCCCAGCCCGCCAAACGGTCCCTGGCACCATCAGCACGCACATGGACCCAGCGACCACGCGCGGGTTGCCAGCGGCACGCCAAACGGTCCTTGGCACATCCCCAGCACGCGCACGGGCCCAGCGATCCCGCGCGGGGTCCCAGCGGCTCGCTAAACAGTCCCTGGCACCTCCCCAGCACGCGCACGGGCCCCAGGTACACCACGCGGGGTCCCAACAGCTTGCCAAATGGTCCCTGGCACCTCCCCAGCACGCACACTGGGCCAAGCGGCAGTTCAAATGGTCCCTGGCACATCCCCAGCACGCGCATGGGGCCCAGCGACCCCGTGCGCGATCCCAGCGTCTCGCCAAATGGTCCCTGCCACCTCCCCAGCGCACGCATGTTCACCAGCTACCCCACGGGGTCCCAACGGCTCGCGAACTGCCCCTGGCGCCTCCCCAGCACACGCACGGGCCCCAACAACCCCGCGTGGTGTCCCAGCGGCTCGCCAAACGGTCAATGGGGCCTCCCCAGCACGGGCACGGACCCCAACGACCCCGCGCAGGGTCCCAGCGGCACGCCAAACGGTCCCTGGCACATGCCTAACGCGCACGGACCCCAGCGACTTCGCACGGGGTCCAAGCGGCTCGCCAAATGATACCTGGCCCGTCCCTAGCGCGCTCATGGATTCCAGCGACCCTGTGCGGGGTCCCAACAGCACGCCAAACAGTCCCTGGCACCTCCCCAGCACGCGCACAGGCACCAGTGACCCCGCACGGGGTCCCAGCTGCTCGCCAAATGGTCCCTGGCACCTCACAAGCACGCGCACGGGCACCAGTGAGCCCGCGCGTTGTCCCTGCGGATCGCCAAACGGTCCCTGGCACCTCCCCAACACAGGCATGGGCCCCAGCGACCCCACGCCCGGTCCCAGAAGCTCGCCAAATGGTCCCTGGCACCTCCCCAGCACGCTCATGGGGCCCAGTGACCTCGCGCGGCGCACCAGCAGCTCGCCAAATGGTCCCTGGCACCTCACCAGCACGCGCACGGGCACCAGTGAGCCCGCGCGTTGTCCCAGCGGATCGCCAAACGGTCCCTGGCACCTCCCCAGAACAGGCACTGGCCCCAGCGACCCCGCGCCGGGTCCCAGCAGCTCGCCAAATGGTCCCTGGCACCTCCGCAGCACACTCACGGGGTCCAGCGACCTCGCGCGGCGTCCCAGCATCTCGCCAAATGGTCCCTGGCACCTCAGCAGCACGCGCACGGGCACCAGCGAGCCCGCGCGTTGTCCCAGCGGCTCGCCAAATGGTCCCTGGCACCTCCCCAACACAGGCACTGGCCCCGGCGACCTCGCGCTGGGTCCCATCAGCTCGCCAAATGGTCCCTGGCACCTCCCCAGCACGCGCACGGGTCCCAGCGGCTCGCCAAATGGTCCCTGGCACCTCCCCAGCGTGCGCACGTGTACAAGCTACCCCACGCGGGGTCCCAACGGCTCGCCTAACCGTCCCTGGCACCTCTCCAGCACGTGCACAGGCTGCAGTGACGCCGCACGGGGTCCCAACTGCTCGCCAAACGGTATCTGGTACCTCACCAGAGCAAGCACTGGGACCAGAGACCCAGCGCGGGGTCCCAGCTGCACGCCAAACGGTCCCTGGCACCTTTCCAGCACGCGCACGGGGACCAGGGACCCTGGGAGGAGCCCCAGCGGCTCGCCAAACGGTCCCTGGCACCTCATCAGCACGCACATGGGCCTAGCGACCACGCGCGGGTTGCCAGCGGCACGCCAAACAGTCCCTGGCACCTCCCCAGCACGCGCACGGGCCCCAGGTACACCACGCGGGGTCCCAACAGCTTGCCAAATGGTCCCTGGCACCTCCCCAGCACGCACACTGGGCAAGCGACCCCGCGCGGGGTCCCAGTGGAACTTCAAACGGTCCCTGGCACATCCCCAGCACGCGCATGGGGCCCAGCGACCCCGTGCGGGATCCCAGCGTCTCGCCAAATGGTCCCTGGCACCTCCCCAGCGCACGCACGTCTACCAGCTACCCCACGCGGGGTCCCAACGGCTCGCGTAACCGTCCCTGGCGCCTCCCCAGCACACGCACGGGCCCCAACGACCCCGCGTGGTGTCCCAGCGGCTCGCCAAACGGTCAATGGGGCCTCCCCAGCACGGGCACGGACCCCAACGACCCCGCGCAGGGTCCCAGCGGCACGCCAAACGGTCCCTGGCACATGCCTAGCGCGCACGGACCCCAGCGACCTCGCACGGGGTCAAAGCAACTCGCCAAATGATACCTGGCCCGTCCCCAGCGCGCTCACGGATTCCAGCGACCCTGTGCGGGGTCCCAACAGCACGCCAAACAGTCCCTGGCACCTCCCCAGCACGCGCACGGGCACCAGTGACCCTGCACGGGGTCCCAGCGGCTCGCCAAACGGTCCCTGGCACCTCCCCAGCACGCGCACGGGCCCCAGGTACACCACGCGGGGTCCCAACAGCTCGCCAAATGGTCCCTGGCACCTCCCCAGCACGCACACTGGGCCAAGCGACCCCGCGGGTCCCAGCGGCACTTCAAACGGTCCCTGGCACATCCCCA
>JAHFZB010001111.1:0-15000 GCA_036884735.1 Huso huso | reverse complement strand
TGATGTCCAAGGTGACAGTGCAGGTGCTCAGGTGCTGAAGTGTCCAGTTCAGTCGTGCAGGGGTGTGATGTCTGAGGTGAAAGTGCAGGTGCTCAGGTGCTGAAGTGTCCAGTTAGTCGTGCAGGGTGTGTGATGTCCAAGGTGAAAGTGCAGGTGCTCGGTGCTGAAGTGTCCAGTTCAGTCGTGCAGGGGTGTGATGTCCAAGGTGAAAGTGGAGGTGCTCAGGTGCTGAAGTGTCCAGTTCAGTCGTGCAGGGTGTGTGATGTCCAAGGTGAAAGTGCAGGTGCTCAGGTGCTGAAGTGTCCAGTTCAGTCGTGCAGGGTGTGTGATGTACAAGGTGAAAGTGTAGGTGCTCAGGTGCTGAAGTGTCCAGTTCAGTCGTGCAGGGTGTGTGATGTCCGAGGTGAAAGTGCTGGCAGTAGTGCGGCAGCTCCTTGGCATCAGGGATCACTCTGACCCCGGTCCTGACAATAAACAAACACACGGCTCAGCAAGCCAGGTTCAGTGTTACCTCAAAGACCCCGCACTTACAAAATGACAGCCCTTATATACTAGGAGACTCCACCCCATGATCAGCGCAACTTGGCACACCTGCCAGTTGTCTGATGCAGCACAGCTGATCACAGTAATCTTGTCCTCTAATATGGTCATTCAGTCCTGCAGTAAGATGGCCGACTTCCTTTTCTGCCCTCTCTCCAAGCTGGCCCGTCTCGGTACAGGTGTGCAAGTACTTCTGCTTAGCGCCCTCTTGGGTCGGGAGGGAGATTTGCAGCTCAGATCCTCTCACTCCCTGTCACACACCTGCACACTGCAAACCACTTTGCCATAGCAAGTCACAGTGTAATCATGTACTCATGGTGCTGCTCTTAAAGCGATCTCCATTCATCATTTGAAAATACTAATCCTAATTAAACTAAGTGACATCCCAATTAAACTACATAAATAGCAGAGTTGTATCCCATTTAAGCAGCAATCCCCATGATCAGAATCCCGATTAGGGGGCGCTGACTGTACATGCTTCTATAAAGATGATTAAACTTTGCAAGATTCAAAGCTTTGTGAAAGCTTGAGATTGCTACCAGCTATTTCTACTCAGAGAGGTGAAGAGACACGTCACTAATGCTAACCTGAAGATATTTCAACAGGACAGATCCACTGAGATGCAAGATCCTATTTTCAGGGATGTACTGGCTCTGTATATAGTTGTCTGTATGAGCTCCCAGAATGTATAGTGCGTATAGCTTATAACTCGGCTGTTTCTGAGGATTCACAGTACACATGTTCTTAAACGTTGTTCTTCAATACTTAGGGTGCATAGTTATTGTCAGATAATTAGGGTTACCATATGACTCCATGTACTCTAGGACAGTTTGGGACAGCAGGCTTTTCAACTCAGACCCCAATGCATTCTGGTAAGTGTAGTCCTGCTGTGAAAGGTACCTGAGACAGGTAAAACGTACAGTGCCATGAAAAAGTATTTACCCCCTGTCTGATTTTCTGCATGTTTGCATATTTTTGACACTGCATGTTATCAGATCTTCAACCAAAACCTAATATTAGATAAAAGGGACTCTGAGTGAACAAATAACACAGATATACATATTTAATTTATTTATTAAAGAAAGTTATGCAACACCCAATGCCCCCGTGTGAAAAAAATGTCACCCCTTAGACTCAATAACTGGTTACTCCACCTGTAGCAGCAATAACTGCAACCAACCGCTTCCTGTAGTTATTGATTAGTCTCTCACAGCGCCGTGGAGGAATTTTGGCCCACTCCTCCATGCAGAACTGCTTCAACTCAGTGACATTTGTGGGTTTTCGAGCATGAACTGCTCGTTTCAGGTCCTGCCACAACATCTCAATGGGGTTTAGGTCTGGACTTTGACTAGGTCATTCCAAAACTTTAAATTTCTTGTTCTTCAACCATTCTGATGTAGACTTGCTTGTGTGTTTCGGATCATTGTCTTGCTGCATGACCCAGCTGCGCTTCAGCTTCAGCTCACTGACGGATGGCCTGACATTCTCCTGTAGAATTCTCTGATACAGAGCAGAATTCATGGTTCCTTCAATGATTGCAAGGCGTCCAGGTCCTGATGCAGCAAAGCATCTCCAAACCATGACACTACCACCACCATGCTTGACCGTTGGTATGAGGTTCTTACTGTGGAATGCTGTGTTTGGTTTTCACCAGACATAAGGGGACCATGTTGGCCAAAAAAGTTCGACTTTTGACTCATCTGTCCATAGAACATTGTTCCAGAACTCTTGAAGATCATCCAGGTGCTTTTTTTGGCAAACTTGAGATGGTATTCATGTTCCTTTTAGTGAGCAATGGTTTCTGCCTGCCATGAATCCCATTTTTGCCCAGTGTCTTTCTGATGGTGGAGTCATGAACACTGCCCTTACCCGAGGCGAGAGACACCTGCAGATCCCTTTATGTTGTTCTAGGGTTATTTGTGATTTCCTGGACGATTTTACGCCTTGCTCTTGGAGAGATTTTGGCAGGACGGCCACTCCTGGGAAGATTCACTGCTGTCCCAAACTTTCTCCATTTGGACAATGTGGCTCTGACTGTGGTTTGGTGGAGCCCCAGAGCCTTAGAAATGGCTTTGTAACCTTTTCCAGACTGATAGGCATCAACAACTTTTTTCCGGAGGTCTTCAGGAATTTCTTTTGTTCATGGCATGATGTGCCTCTAGAACCTGTGTGCTGACAACTTCACTCTGATGTTAAGAGCCAAAGTTTATATTGGGCAGGGCTGGCCCAAATCAGGCCTGGTTGTTAACCAAAGTACTCAAACAGCTGACCCTAATTATCCCTTTAATTGGGTTGAGTTAACTAGGGGGGCAATAACTTTTTCACACCTGAAGATTGTATGTTTGATTACCTTGCACACCAAACTAATGAAAAAAGCACCAAACTTTGGTGTCATTGTTTTCTCTCAGACTCCTATATACTACTACAACCCACAAAAAATCTGACCAAATACAATGTGAAAAATGTGCAAAAAAAAGAAAATCAGACAGGGCAAATCCTTTTCATGGCACTGTAGCAAAACACATTGCGATGCGATTTGAAAAGCATGAACTGTCCCAAACGGTCCCAGTGTACATGGAGTCATGTGGTACCCCTACAGATAATGGCTTTTCTGTTTGATCACTTTGTACATTTTTAATTGAAAGTGAAAAGGTAAGTTCAACTGTTTTTGTGCTGCTATAGTTCTATGTTTTCTCCGATTGTCAACCATTAATCTTTGTCTTTGTAAGTCGCCTTGGATAAAGGAGTCTTCTAAATGATAATTACTATCTCGGCAGTGGGAGGTGGTAGAGTGATGTCCTTTGGAACATAAACACGTTGTGACATTGTCTCTTTAAACAGTCTTTCAGTAGGAATAGTATTTAAAAAGACCTGGAGAAAAAACTGCAATAGCTACAGCTGTAGTACTCGGAGCCAAGGTAGCGGTCCCTGCTGACTTAATTTCATTATCATTGTTTAGTGCAGGGGAGCGAGAACTAGGGGCACTGGGGGTGCGGCACCCCCTGCTGGTGCAGTGATAAATCCTGCTAGTTTCAGTAATCTTATGAGCTCTGTGTGCAAAACACAATAACCGACCTGACTGTCACATGTACACCATAACATCTATCCCAGTGTAGCACCAACCCCCCTTTCTCTTTCCTTACTGAGGATACCATAACATCTATCCCAGTGTAGCACCAACCCCCCTTTCTCTTTCCTTACTGAGGATACCATAACATCTATCCCAGTGTAGCACCAACCCCCCCCTCTCTCTTTCCTTACTGAGGATACCATAACATCTATCCCAGTGTAGCACCAATCCCTCTTTCTCTTTTCCTTACTGAGGATACCATAACATCTATCCCAGTGTAGCACCAACCCCCCCTCTCTCTTTTTTCCTTACTGAGGATACCATAACATCTATCCCAGTGTAGCACCAACCCCCTTTCTCTTTCCTTACTGAGGATACCATAACATCTATCCCAGTGTAGCACCAACCCCCTCTCTTTTCCTTACTGAGGATACCATAACATCTATCCCAGTGTAGCACCAATCCCTCTTTCTCTGTCCTTACTGAGGATACCATAACATCTATCCCAGTGTAGCACCAACCCCCCCTCTCTCTTTCCTTACTGAGGATACCATAACATCTATCCCAGTGTAGCACCAATCCCTCTTTCTCTGTCCTTACTGAGGATACCATAACATCTATCCCAGTGTAGCACCAATCCCCCTTTCTCTTTCCTTACTGAGGATACCATAACATCTATCCCAGTGTAGCACAAACCCCCCTTTCTCTTTCCTTACTGAGGATACCATAACATCTATCCCAGTGTAGCACCAACACCCCTTTCTCTGTCCTTACTGAGGATACCGTGAAGCAGTCACTGTCTCTCAAACACTTGTGTTGTTTTCCAGGAAAATGAAGATGGGATTCCTGGGGAGGACCTGTCTCATTGTCTTGAGTTTTCTACCAGCTGTTTCTACACAAGGTGATAGGGACTGTAGAAATGAAACTGATGAAGAGACACATCACTAATGCTACCCTGAAGATATTTCTACAGGACAGATCCACTGAGATGCAAGATCACAAGTTCAGAGCTGTCCTATTTTTATGGGAAGGGGAATTGTAGTTCAATTTGCCTTGTCTCCTAACTTACTAACAGTCCACTGGGGCTTCGGTTGAGTTCTGGACCAGTGGGTCTAATGCACTAGCGTTCATAGCTGGATGTTTAGTGTAGAGCTCCCAGGGTCACAGCTTATAGCTCATACCTCATAGCAGGATGTTTAGTGTAGAAGTCCCAGGGTCACAGCTTATAGCTCATATCTCATAGCTGGATGTTTAGTGTAGAGGTCCCAGGGTCACAGCTTATAACTCATATCTCATAGCTGTGTGCTGCTTCTTCTTCTACTAGGGTACTGTTTGAGCAAATGCTTGTTTGTTTCTAATTGCCAGTGTTTTGTTTTTCAGAAGGCAGCTCTGTTGTTGGCTCTGATCAGCCCCTCATCACCTCTCCTGGTGAAGATGTCATCCTGCCCTGTCACATCACCCCCAGTCTTAGTGCTGTGGACATGGAAGTGAGGTGGTACAGAGACAGCTTCGATATCCCAGTTCATTTATATGACTATCAAAGCGATTGGACAGATATTCAGGACAGTGACTATCGGGGCCGCACTGCTCTCTCTATATTGGGGCTACAGGAAGGCATTCTCTCTCTGTACCTGAGAAACCTCCGGCACACTGATAGCGGGGTCTATTCCTGCTATGCCACTGATGGAGTCTGGGATGGACAAGGAAAGACTGAACTGATAGTCAGAGGTCAGTGATGAATTGCAATGTGTTTTCATCTGAAATAACACCTCTACATCCTGCAGACATGGATGGTGAGTCTATCAGTGTGTGTCTCACTGTCTCTATTCCCTAACAGCTCTGGGGACCCAGCCCTCAATCTCTATGGACTCTACACAAGGAGAGCAGACCTGGCTGGTGTGTCTATCTGTGTGTGTCTCACTGTCTCTGTTCCCTGACAGTCTATCTGTGTGTGTCTCACTGTCTCTATTCCCTGACAGCTCTGGGGACCCAGCCCTCAATCTCTATGGACTCTACACAAGGAGAGCAGACCCGGCTGGTGTGCAGATCAGAGGGGTGGGACCCTGAACCTGAAGTGATCTGGAGAGACAGGGATGGAAACGATGTGACATCACTGTCCAACACAACAGTGCAGAGGGACAGTCAGGGGCTCCTCAGTGTCAGCAGCTACATCAAAATCAAACAGCAGTCCAACGTGTTCTCTTGTCTGGTTAGAAGTAAAACACCCAAACCAGACTGGGAATCCAAACTCCACATATCCAGTGAGTATCACATGTTTGTGGATTGAGCCTGACTGACACTGACCATAGATTAAAGTCACCATGATGGGGCATCAACATCTGAATCAAACACATGAACTAGTGGACCAGTCAATATCTGAATCAAACACATGAACTAGTGGACCAGTCAATATCTGAATCAAACACATGAACTAGCGGACCAGTCAATATCTGAATCAAACACATGAACTAGTGGATCAGTCAATATCTGAATCAAACACATGAACTAGCGGGCCAGTCAATATCTGAATCAAACACATGAACTAGTGGATCAGTCAATATCTGAATCAAACACATGAACTAGCGGACCAGTCAATATCTGAATCAAACACATGAACTAGCGGGCCAGTCAATATCTGAATCAAACACATGAACTAGTGGATCAGTCAATATCTGAATCAAACACATGAACTAGTGGGCCAGTGTGGCAAAGTGACTGAGTGAGAACAGGTGCAGGAGTGATGCAGTGCGGTAATTAAACAGACAGAGCCTTGTAATCCAGTTTGGAAAAGTGGGGTTTATTTTTATTCCAGGTCTGGTGACCAGAATAATAACTCCCCCACTGTGTTGTTTTCCAGGTGATTTTTTCCCAGGAGTCTCTGGATGGATGGTGGCTTTCTTCTTGACTTTAGCTCTCAGTATTGGAGCCATTCCTCTGCTGGTGATCCAATGGAGAAGAATGGATGGTATGAACTTTATCATTATCATGAGGCATTTCATATAGCTCTGTGCATTTTAAACATGTCAAACAGGTTTACAATAATATGGACTGTTCTGTTTTTCTTTTAGCCATGGAGAGACAGTTTGAGCCTATGGGTAAGTAAAGCACTTAATGAAGAGATGCTGAAAACCCATTCCAGGTTTCTGCAGCAGTATCTTAAACTACCACACCCATAAATAAAGACATCCCTGGACCGAAATCCAACTCATTAGAAATGATTATAAATAATAAGTAAATAATAATAAATATAATTGTTTTTATACATTCCAATTGTTATTTTATTGTTTCCAGAACCCTCTTGAATACAAGACCTGATTAAATAAATTAAATAGCCTGGTTAAATAAATTAATCTATTTTAATTTTAAAAATGTTTTTTTTAGACACAAAGGTTTAGGAATATAAATATTTCCTTATGGAGGGATGTTGAAAAATTGTCAGTTTTAGTTTGTATGTTTCATATACTTCTCAGATAGCAATTCATTTCACAGACATCCTGTTCTTTCTGATTACTGCAATTTAATCTGTACTGGAGCTGAAATAACCACACACTGTTCTGTCTGATTCATTTTAATCTGTACTGGAGCTGAAATAACCACACACTGTTCTGTCTGATTCATTTTAATCTGTACTGGAGCTGAAATAACCACACACTGTTCTGTCTGATTCATTTTAATCTGTACTGGAGCTGAAATAACCACACACTGTTCTGTCTGATTCATTTTAATCTGTACTGGAGCTGAAATAACCACACACTGTTCTGTCTGATTCATTTTAATCTGTACTGGAGCTGAAATAACCACACACTGTTCTGTCTGATTCATTTTTTTAGCAGCTCTGTATCTTAATCTGCAAAGGAACTTGGTAAAATTGTTTTTTCTTTTCAGAATTACCAGAAAGCTTTCTATCCTTCTATCTGTCTATGCCTGTGTTATAACCACACCTTCTATCTGTTCTGTTAGATTCATTTTCTATCTGTCTGTGTTCCTGTGTTAGCTTTCATCCTTCTACTGTTCTGTCCTGTGTTAGCTTTTGATCCCTTCTGTCTGTCTGTGTGTCTGTGTTAGCCACATCCTTCTATCTGTTCTGTCTGTGTTCTTTTATCCTTCTATCTGTCTGTGTGTGCCTGTGTTAGCTTTCCACACATCTGTCTGTGTGCCTGTGTTTTCCTTCTATCTGTCTGTGTGCCTGTGTTTCTATCCTTCTATCTGTCTGTGTGCTGTGTTAGCTTTTTTCTATCCTTCTATCTGTCTGTGTGTCTGTGTTGAGCTTTCATCCTATCTGTCTGTGTGTCTGTGTGTCTGTGTTTAGCTTCTTTCATCTGTCTTCTATCTGTGTTGCTTGTGTCTGTCTGTGCCTTGTTTTCTATCCTTCTGTCTGTCTGTGTGCTATCATCTGTGTGTCTGTGCTTTCTATCCTTCTATCTGTCTGTGTGTCTTTCTGTCCTTATCTGTCTTTCTGTCCTTTCTATCCTTCTATCTGTCTGTGTGTCTGTGTTAGCTTTCTATCCTTCTATCTGTCTGTGTGTCTGTGTTAGCTTTCTATCCTTCTATCTGTCTGTGCCTGTGTTAGCTTTCTATCCTTCTATCTGTCTGTGTGTCTGTGTTAGCTTTCTATCCTTCTATCTGTCTGTGTGTCTGTGTTAGCTTTTCTATCCTTCTATCTGTCTGTGTGTCTGTGTTAGCTTTCTGTCCTTCTATCTGTCTGTGTGTCTGTGTTAGCTTTCTATCCTTCTATCTTCTGTCTGTGTGTTTCATCCTGTGTCTGTCTGTGTCCCCTCTTGTCCCTTCTGTCTGTCTTCATCCTTCTATCTGTCTGTGCCCTGTGTTAGCTTTCTATCCTTCTATCTGTCTGTGTGCCTGTGTTAGCTTTCTATCCTTCTATCTGTCTGTGTGTCTGTGTTAGCTTTCTATCCTTCTGTCTGTCTGTGTGCCTGTGTTAGGCTTTCATCCTTCTATCTGTCTGTGTGTCTGTGTTAGCTTTCTTCCTTCTATCTGTCTGTGTGTCTGTGTTGTCTTGTGTGTCTATCCTTCTATCTGTCTGTGTGTCTGTGTTAGCTTTATCCTTCTATCTGTCTGTCTGTGTGTCTGTCGGCTTTCTATCCTTCTCTCTGTCTGTGTGCAGTCTGTGTGTGTTAGTTTCTATCCCTTCTTTGTCTGTCCTTTTTTCTATCTGTCTATGTGTCTGTGTTAGCTTTCTATCCTTCATCTGTCTGTGTCCCTGTGTTTCTTTCTATCCTTCTATCTGTCTGTGTGTCTGTGTTGGCTTTCTATCCTTCTATCTGTCTGTGTGCCTGTGTTAGCTTTCTATCCTTCTATCTGTCTGTCTGTGTTAGTGTTCTGTCTGTGTCTGTTCTTTCTATCCTTCCATCTGTCTTTCTGTCTTTTCTTTCCTGTCTGTGTCTGTGTTAGCTTCCTTCTATCAGTCTGTGTGCTTTCTATCATCCTGTGTCTGTCCTGTGTTAGCTTTCTATCCTTCATCTGTCTATCTGTGATCTGTCTGTCTGTGTGTCTGTGTTAGCTTTCATCTGTCTGTCTATCTGTCTGTGTGCCTGTGTTAGCTTTCATCCTTCTATCTGTCTGTGTGCTTTCCCACTGTTGGCTTTCTGTCCTCTCTATCTGTCTATGTGCCTGTTAGCTTTCTCCTTCTATCTGTCTATGGCTTTCATATCCTTCTATCCTTCTGTCTGTGTGTCTGTGTTAACTTTTCTATCCTTCTATCTGTCTGTGTTAGCTTTCATCCTTCTATCTGTCTGTGTCTGTCTGTGTCTGTCTGTGTTAGCTTTCTATCCTTCTATCTGTCTGTGTGCCTGTGTTAGCTTTCTTCCTTCTTCTGTCTGTGTGCCTGTCATTTCTATTCTATCTGTCTGTGTGCCTGTGTTAGCTTTCTATCCTTCTATCTGTCTGTGTGCCTGTGTTGGCTTTCTATCCTTCTATCTGTCTGTGTGTTCTGTGTTAGCTTTCTGTCCTTCTATCTGTCTGTGTGCCTGTGTTAGCTTTCTATCCTTCTATCTGTCTGTGTTCCTGTATGTCAATGGCTTTCTATCCTTCTATCTGTCTGCGTGTGTCTGTGTTAGCTTTCTATCCTTCTATCTGTCTGTGTGTCTGTGTTAGCTTTCTATCCTTCTATCTGTCTGTGTGTGCCTGTGTTAGCTTTCTATCCTTCTATCTGTCTTCTATCTGTCTGTGTGCCTGTGTTAGCTTTCTGTCCTTCTATCTGTCTGTGTGCCTGTGTTAGCTTTTCTATCCTTCTATCTGTCTGTTGTCTGTGTTATTTCTGTCATCCTACTATCTGTCTGTTGTCTGTGTTAGCTTTCTATCCTTCTATCTGTCTGTGTGTCTGTGTTAGCTTTCTATCCTTCTATCTGTCTGTGTGCCGTGTGCTTATCTTCTATCTGTCTGTGTGCCTGTGTCTATCCCTTCTATCTGTCTGTGTGCCTGTGTTAGCTTTCTATCCTTCTATCTGTCTGTGTGTCTGTGTTAGCTTTCATCGGTCTATCTGTCTGTGTCTGTGTTAGCTTTCTGTCCTTCTATCTGTCTGTGTCTGTGTTAGCTTTCTATCCTTCTATCTGTCTGTGTCTGTGTTAGCTTTCTGTCCTTCTATCTGTCTTTTAGTATGTGCTGTCTGTGTGCTGTTAGCTTTCTATCCTTCTATCTGTCTGTGTGTCTGTGTTAGCTTTCATCCTTCATCTGTCTGTGTTCACACCTTTCTATCCTTCTATCTGTCTGTGTTCCATGTGTTGACTTTCTATCCTTCTATCTGTCTGCTTGTTGTTTGTTCCTTCTGTCTTTCTGTCGGCTTTCTATCTGATGTCTGTCTGTGTTAGCTTTCCTTCTATCTCTGTGTGCTGTGTATCTGTCTGTGTGTCTGTTTTTTCTGTCTGTCTGTCTGTTAGCTTTATCCTTCTGTCTGTGTGCCTGTGTGTTTCCTTCTATCTCACTGTGTTCCTGTCTATCTTCCTTCTGTCTGTCTGTGTGCCTGTGTTAGCTTTCTATCCTTCTATCTGTCTGTGTGCCTGTGTTAGCTTTCTATCCTTCTATCTGTCAGTGTGTCTGTGTTAGCTTTCTATCCTTCTATCTGTCTGTGTGTCTGTGTTAGCTTTCTATCCTTCTATCTGTCTGTGTGCCTGTGTTAGCTTTCTATCCTTCTATCTGTCTGTGTGTGTGTTAGCTTTCTGTCCTTCTATCTGTCTGTTGTCTGTCCTTTCTCTGTTCTATCTGTGTGTGTCTCTGTTGTGCTTTCTATCCTTCTATCTGTCTGTGTGCCTGTGTTAGCTTTCTATCCTTCTATCTGTCTGTGTGCCTGTGTTGGCTTTCTGTCCTTCTATCTGTCTGTGTCCGCCTGTGTTAGCTTTCTATCCTTCTATCTGTCTGTGTGTCTGTGTTAGCTTTCTATCCTTCTATCTGTCTGTGTGCCTGTGTTAGCTTTCTATCCTTCTATCTGTCTGTGTCCCTGTGTTAGCTTTCTATCCTTCTATCTGTCTATGTGCCTGTGTTAGCTTTCTATCCTTCTATCTGTCTGTGTGCCTCTTCATCCTTCTCTGTCTGTGTCCGTCTGTCCTTCTGTGTGTCTGTGTTAGCTTTCATCCTTCTATCTGTCTGTGTCCGTGTTAACTTTCTATCCTTCTATCTGTCTGTGTCCTGTGTTAGCTTTCTATCCTTCTATCTGTCTGTGTCTGTGTTAGCTTTCTATCCTTCTATCTGTCTTGTGTCTGTCATAGTTTCATCCTTCTATCTGTCTGTGTGCCTGTGTTAGCTTTCTATCCTTCTATCTGTCTGTGTGCCTGTGTTAGCTTTCTATCCTTCTATCTGTCTGTGTGCCTGTGTTAGCTTTCTATCCTTCTATCTGTCTGTGTCTGTGTTAGCTTCTCCTTCTATCTGTCTGTGTTTGTGTCCTTCTATCTGTCTGTCTGTGTGTGTTGGCTTTCTATCCTTCTATCTGTCTGTGCCTGTGTTTTGGCCTTTATCTTTCTATCCTTCTATCTGTCTGTGTGTCTGTGTTAGCTTATCCTTCTATTGTCTTTCTATCCTTCTATCTGTCTGTGTTAGGCTTTCTATCCTTCTATCTGTCTGTGTGTCTGTGTTAGCTTTCTATCCTTCTATCTGTCTGTCTGTGTGCCTGTGTTAGCTTTCTATCCTTCTATCTCACTGTGTTCCTGTGTTAGCTTTCTATCCTTCTATCTGTCTATGTGCCTGTGTTAGCTTTCTATCCTTCTATCTGTCTGTGTGCCTGTGTTAGCTTTCATCCTTCTATCTGTCTGTGTGTCTGTGTTGGCTTTCTATCCCCATCTGTCTGTGTCCGTGGCTTTAGCTATCCTTCTATCTGTCTGTGTCTGTGTTAGCTTTCATCCTTCTATCTGTCTGTCTGTGTTTCTGTGTTAGTGCTTTCTATCCTTCTATCTGTCTGTGTTCCTGTGTTAGCTTTCTATCCTTCTATCTGTCTGTGTGTCTGTGTTAGCTTTCTATCCTTCTATCTGTCTGTGTCTGTCTGTGTTTTCTTTCCTCCTTTATCTGTCTGTGTGCCTGTGTTAGCTTTCTATCCTTCTATCTGTCTGTGTGTCTGTGTTAGCTTTCTATCCTTCTATCTGTCTGTGTGTCTGTGTTAGCTTTCTATCCTTCTCTGTCTGTGTGTCTATCTGTCTGTGTCTGTGTTAGTTTCTATCCTTCTATCTGTCTGTGTGTCTGTGTTAGCTTTCTACTTCTTAGCCTTTCTATCCTTCTATCTGTCTGTGTGTCTGTGTTAGCTTTCTATCCTTCTATCTGTCTGTGTGTGCCTGTGTTAGCTTTTCCTTCTATCTGTCTGTGTGTCCTTAGCTTTCTATCCTTCTATCTGTCTGTGTGTCTGTGTTAGCTTTCTATCCTTCTATCTGTCTGTGTGTCTGTGTTAGCTTTCTATCCTTCTATCTGTCTGTGTGTCTGTGTTAGCTTTCTATCCTTCTATCTGTCTGTGTGTCTGTGTTAGCTTTCTGTCCTTCTATCTGTCTGTGCCTGTGTTAGCTTTCTATCCTTCATCTGTCTGTGTGCCTGTGTTAGCTTTCCCTTCCCTATCTGTCTGTGTGTCTGTGTTAGCTTTCTATCCTCTGTCATGTCTGTCTGTGTCTGTTTAGCTTTCTATCCTTCTATCTGTCTGTGTGCCTGTGTTAGCTTTCATCCTTCTATTCTATCTGTTAGTTTCTATCCTTCTATCTGTCTGATGATGTGTTAATACATCCTTCTATCTGTCTGTGTGTCTATTGCTTTCTATCCTCAGTCTGTGTGTCTGTGTTAGCTTTCTATCCTTCTATCTGTCTGTGTGCCCTTTATCCTTCTATCTCAGGTGTGTGTTAGCTCTATCCTTCTATCTGTCTGTGTGCCTGTGTTAACTTTCTATCCACAGCTGTCTGTGTCTGTGTTAGCCCCTTCTATCTGTCTTACAGCCCCTATCTGTCTGTGTGTAATCCAGTTAGCTTTCTATCCTTCTATCTGTCTGTGTGTCTGTTTAGCTTTCTACTGTCTAGTGTTAGTACTATCTGTCTGTGTGTCTGGGTGATCCTTCTACCAATAATTTCCTCGGTCTTGTGCCTGTGTTAGACTATCCTTCTATCTGTCTGAAGTGTTAGCATCCTCAGCTTCAGCAGATTTCTATCCTTCTCTTCAAATGTTGATCCTTCTATCTGTCTGTGTGTCTGTGTTATTTCTTCCTATCTGTCTGTTAGGCCCCACGTTAACTTTCTATCCTTCTATCTGTCTGTGTGTCTGTGTTAGCATTCTATCCTTCTATCTGTCTGTGTGCCTGTGTTAGCTTTCTATCCTTCCTCTGTCGGCTGCATTCTCTCCTTTATCTGTTGTGTGCCTGTATTAACTCAAAACATCTGCTATGTGTCTCCTTCAATCCTTCTATCTGTCTGGCTGTTTGTTAGTTAAAGAACAGCTATCTGTCTCACTGTGTTTACTTTCCTATCTTCATCTGTCTTGCACATGTAGCCATCCTTTCATCTGTCTGAATCCATAGACCTGTGTGGCTCCTGTGTTGTCTGTGTGCCTGTTATTTCATCTGTCTATCTGTCTGTGCCTGTGTTACTACTCTGATTGTATTCCATGTGCATAAGACCATTTTCTACTGGACCTGCTCAAGGATATTCTGTCAGTCACATTAGACTATTAAAACTGTCACAGTGTGATCTTTTTATTCAGTGTTATTCAATAGATGATTTTTTACACCTCACTGAAGTCAGAATGTAACCCAATCTCTTCTTCACAGTGTCTGTGAGGCTCCTCAGGTATGTAGGGTGTGTAAATCCACAGCCTGACTCACCCCACAGCCCTGAGGCTGTGTGTGCTTCTGATGTAGAAAGTACAGGAGGAGGATTGGCAAATAATGCGACTCTTTATTTCTGTGTTCTAGAATGGAGTGGATCCTCAGCTCCCTGTGAAGTCTCTTCAATGGATTCCCACCTGTCTCAATCACAACCCGTCTCAGAAATGTGTTTACATTGTGCCCCATTTAAACTTGATTCATTGTGTGCCTCCCAAAACACTAAATGGGCTTTTTTTGGTTAGCCAAGCCTTCATTTTCGTACAAGCAGGAGGTGAAATCACATGAGATCTGCGACATGTTAATATCTAGAGACTGCTCTTTATTAAAGCTAGAATGAACATTCAGTATTTTATGTCTGTTCTCACTTTATTACAACTTCTCTCCTCTCCTGACTGTATTGACATTAATAAAGAGCTTCGCTTGTCAGTGCTTTACCCGAATTTTCTACTCTGAAAAAGTCATCTGACCCTTGAAACAGTTTAAAATCAGCACATTTAGTAGAAAAATTCTGAAACATAAATTCAATCAGTTGTACATTGGGATTGAAAACGAGATGGCGACATGCCTTAAAAGCTTGAACAATACAGGAGATGAGAAGTGACTGGACGAAAAACTTTGCAATGAAAAAGTAAGACTCTGAAAAAGCAAAAGCCCATAATTCATGTATTTGTGCATCTGCCCCTCTCTCTCCCTCAAAGCCCTAATTATGTCTGTATTGCCTCTCCCTCCCTCCCTCCCTCCCTCTCCTTCTCCCGTCCGTCTCCTGTCACACCTCTCCCTCTCCCCTCCATCTCCATCTTCCCCTCTCTCCTCCTCTCCTCCTCACTCTCCTCTTTCCCTCTCCCCCTCTCCTCTCTCCCCTCCATTGCTGTCTCTCCTCTCTCTCCCTCCCTCTCTCCTCCTCCCTCCCTCCCTCCACTCAAATTCAAATTCAAATACAAAGGTGCTTTATTGGCATGACTAACATCAGCAGTATTGCCAAAGCATTTACACAGTACAATAACAGTTAATATTAATAATAACAGTAACAATAATAATTATAATAAACATAAAACTACAGCATTTATAAACACTATGAACATCTAGTTAAATGCAA